>SNQJ01S0086873.1:38068-71957 GCA_010110895.2 Picea sitchensis
CATAACCCAACAGAAAAGGCACTAAGTCTGCAAAAGAGTTCTTAGAGCATCACAGGGACGACTCTATCCCCCATGGAGCCAAATGTTAGCGATATTTCTTGTATAGGAGGGATATAATGCAAGTGAAGGGGTAAAACCCACTCGTCCAAAGTTTCGAGCGACAATGCGCCCATGGTAAACAACAAACAAGATCGGGCGGTCCATATTTGCGTGCCCAGATCGACGGCGCACAGCAAATTCCGGACCCCCCCTTCGTTTCGACCTTTAAGCGGAGGGGGGGGGGGTCCGGAATCGGGGGCACACCTCTCTGACGGCCCAGATGAGCGTGCCCGGATCAATGGCGCTGCAGGCCATTCCGGACCCCCCCCCCGCCTTTCTACCTTTAAGCGGAAGGGGGGGGTCCGGAATCGTAAAAGCAGCTTCCTGCGGCTGAGGTTTCGGTGCCCAGATCAACGGCGCCAAGGCAGCCACGTCCTCCTCAGTTGCCCCGTCTTTAATCCTGTGTGGGCCCTTCTCCCATCATTTCACTCTTCCTTCCGCTTTTCCCATGCCGCCGTGTGTCATCCATTCATCCCTCCCCTTGGGTCCGCATGGCTCTCCCTCCTTCCCACCATCCACTCACTGCCTGCCATGCGTCCCGTTCCTCTCCACGACAGTCTCTCACCCGAAGACGAGATCGTTTCTACCGTCTTCTCCCCACCTATCCTGGTGTCTTCCGCCATGGATCATCCTCCGCCACTCCTCTCTGTCATCACTCACACTTCGCACCGCTCCTTCCACACGCTCCCCCAATGCCATCGCTCCTGCCATACACCATGTCCTCCGCATTGGCCCTCAGGTCCGACCCTCAAGCTATTCAGTTGTTCCAGGTGTCAGTGTGAGAAGTCTTCCCTATCCCGAGGTACTGAGTTGGCCTGGCCGTTCTTGATCCCGAGAAGCAGTTATTGGAGCGGTTGAAGGTGGTTAGACATCGTCTCCGCCATAATGGGGACGTCCTGCATTGAATTAAAGGCACGTCAATTCGCCGACGTAACTTTCAGAAGATCGATTGCGTCTGCCATAAGTTGCACGGTTATTCAAAGATTTCAGCTGCAGAGTGTCAGAAGCCATGCAGACGCAAAGATTTTATTGCATTTTCTTGGTTCCACTGCTGTGGTTGTTCAGAGTATATGTAGGCATTTTCGCCATTTTTGTATCTATCGATGGTAGAGCTAAGCTCCCGACTGTAAAGTTTCAGCAAATACTCTGGTTCCCTGGTTATGCCTCTGTGTTTGAGATTTCTTGGTTTATAACAAACAGTTCTCTTTCTTTTCCACCTTTGTTTCATCTATTGCCTGAGGATTCACAGTAGTGCAACTTGTTGCAATAAAGGATTTGTTGTGGCGTTGTCATGCCCTCTGGTTTTTTGCATTTGAATGTAAAAGGATTTTGCGTTTGAATGCATTTCTTCTTCTGTCTGTTGCATACCCGATGTCTGTAATAGATCATTGCGCCCTTCTTGCGTAAGTCTTCCACCTACTCACCTTTACTAAAACTCACTGTTTGGAGTTTATCAGGACCTCACTCTTTCATGCATGCCTGGTCTGGTTTCTGAGTTGATACGACATTGTTTTGAGTTTCCCTCCATCTGATCACCCTTTAAAAGCAAACCGTGACATTAAATCTGATGGGCTTCGGGCTCTGCTCCTGCTAGCAATCCAGGAGTGACTTACGAACGCCAACAAGTTCTTTCATAATCATAGTTTCTGTATATGCCTTAGGGTTTTCTTGTCTCATGTTCATTTCTTCAGGCTTAGCAATCATTCTAGGGAAATCCAATACTTTGTGGTCTATAGATTTGCAACAAAGACAACTAGGTCTTCTCCCAAGACATTCCTTAGCAAGATGTACTGGTCTTCTATAGCTATAACAAAGAGTCAATCCTCTCTTTCTTTTAAATGATCCCTAGCCTTTCTTGTACTGCACGCTAGGATCATAGTAGATAACCTACAAAAAATTCTTTTTAGGATCCTGCATCCATTTTTTAGTCCAACAATTCTTTCTATGTGTAGGAATAATATATTTCTCATTAGATCTATTCATATGAAATCTTCTTTCTTCTATCTGTGCCCTAATTTTCAAGCTAGGACAAAATGTATCAACCATACCTAGATCCATGCTTTTGAAACAAAAATTTCCACTTATCTTACCTTTCTTAGAGCACAAAGCTTTTAGATCTAATGTCACTATTCTCACCTTTATCAGAGCACAAAGATTATAGATCTTACCTATTTTCTTCATATCTAACCCTTCTTCTTTCAGCACAAAGCTTCACAGGTCAAGTAGAGTGTTTTGCACTAGGGCAATAGATCTACGCACAGATCTTTCACAGTTCTAGGTCAAATCTTTTCACAAAGTTATTCTTCCTCAGTTGCCAGCAATGAAACCATTTTTTGGCATAGGGGCAGACCTGGGGTTCAACGCTACAACACCGCACTAAAAAAACCCTAACTACCGTCCCTTTCGGCAACACCTATGAAGCAAGTGAAGTCTCACCCAAGGTAGAGGCAGAGGTGGTTGCAGGACTCAGATGTCTGCAACCTTAGCTGGGGCAAAGATCTATGATTCTAACACTTAACAGAGCACTTAGAACCGATAGTTCATTAATATCCAACCAATATCTACTTCGCAAATAAAATAGAGCATCACAACACTTATTCATATCTAATGTGTCTAAGCACTTAGCATAAAGAGACATATTAGATCTAGCAGGTTTAACCACTAGGCACATTCACATAGTCTTGATCTAACATTTATATACATCATTAAGCACAAAGAATAAACAGGTCTATCTAACAGTCATTTATATCAAAGCACTAAGCAAATAAGCACATAGACACACAAAGCAGAGAAACACAACATGTACGTGGTTCACCCCCACCCTGGGGCTACGTCCACCAACTCTTATCTTCTTATATTATCTTATTTTAATCAGTTACAGACACAAAGAATCAAGATCCTACTCCACATAAGACAGGAGATCTGCGCGCACTTCGCCAGATCCTCCTTCCCCGAGTAGATCTAACACACAGTCTGTGCACTCAGCACTTACAACACTTGCACTTAGCTCTGTAAGTTCTCACATAGTATGCACAAAGTTGGTCAAGTCACATAGATCATATCTTAGCACTAAGCTATCGACCACAATCACATATATTGACTACTTATTACATCGCCTATCCTTCTATTTATACATTACAAAAGGGCCTAAACATGGGTAAAACCCATGGGTCGACATTCCCATACCCGTTACATTATCCCAAAACCCAAAAAGGATCCAAAAGGGGATCGAGATCCCACGATCTCTGCTTCATCTTGCGATCCTTCTTCGATATCCTGTCGAAGTCTCAAAAATGATCAATCATGACCAAGTATCCATAAAACTTGGTCAAGGGCCAACATGAGGAGCAAATGGATTGCTGAAATTCTAGAATTTGACCTTGAAATAAAGCCCACTAAATTGGTGAAAGGCCAAGGTTTATCTAGGTTGCTGGCTAAATCAAATTGCAAATATTTGGGGGTTAATTTCATGAACATAAACTTAGAAAATCAGCAAGCTAAGTTGGCTGATAAAGGTTCTCATGTCAGCCCAAAGTTGGCAGAATGCACTTGGTATAAAGACATCATATATTTTCTGCAAAAGTTGCAGCCTCCTAATGGTTTGGAAAAGAACAAGGTAAGAGCTTTGAAGCTTAAAGAAATCAGATATTGTCTGATTGACCAAGTTTTGTTTTGGAAATATCCTATAGGAGTGCTTTTGAGATGTCTAGATCCATAGGAGACCCAAAAGGTCATGACTGATTTTCATGATAGTTTATGTGGGGGCCATCACTTCTCGAGAACCACAACCTATAAAATCCTTAGAGATGGTTATTTTTGGCCTAGCCTTTTTACTGATGTTTGTGCAAATATTAGAGCTTGTGTCAAATGCCAAAACTTTTATGGAAATCATCAACTAAAATCTTTTCCATTGAAGCCCGTGGTATCTCTAGGACCTTTTCAGTAGTGGGGTCTAGACTTCATTGGATAAATCCATCCCACTTCAAGTGGTCAGCATAGGTGGATTTTGAATTCCACTAATTACTTCACCAAGTGGATAGAATCCATTCCTACTAGGAATGACTCCCACAAGGTAATCATTAGTTTTCTTGAGGATATCATGTCAAGATTTGGTTGTCTGAGAAAAATTGTTACTGATAATGCTGCATCCTTCAAGGTTGAACCATTGATCAAGTTCTGTGAACAATATGGGATTACATTGGTTCATTATACTCCTTAATACCCCCAAGGGAATGGATTGGAAGAATCCTATAACAAGATCCTTATAAATATCATCAAGATATTGTTAGAAGACAACAAGAAAGAATGGGACTCAAAGTTGAAATTTGATTTCTGGGCTGATAGAGTTACAACAAAGAGGTCACTTGGTGTCTCTCCTTTTCAACTTGTATATGGGGTTGAGGCTATATTTCCTACTTATCTTTCCTTTCCCGTGGAAAAATTCTTCCAGGACTACCAAAGAGAACCTGATGATATGGTCAGAAGGATACAATAGCTGGTAGAAGTGCAATAGACTAGGGAGAAGCTACTAGACAAAGCACAGGACCATCAACAAAAGATCAAGCAAGCCTTTGATAAGAAGGTAAGAAAAAAATATTTCTAGCTGGGAGATCTAGTGCTCAAGTGGGATGCACCCAAGCAAGACAAAGGAGAACATGGTAAATTTTAAGCCTTGTGGATTGGTCCCTTCAAGATTTCTGAGGTATTTTTAAATAACATTTATAACTTGCAGAATTTGGAGGATTTCGAAGTTTTTGGTGGCCCTGTCAATGGGGACTTTCTGAAAAAGTATTTTTCTTAAGCCATGAGTGGCTTTCCATTCATTGTAAATATTATTTTCTTTTTATTTCTGATTGAATAAGTGACCCCATATCCATAGGATAAGACATTGAAGTTGCTTGTTCTTGGTGACTCACTGGGAGCATGCCATCCCCTATGGAGCCAATGCTATCACATGAAGTTGTAATGGGTCTTTTATCCCTTAGGTTTTTAATTTTTATCCTTTAGTCTTTAGCTTTGATTTATTTTTCTCTTTGTGATTTGCTTAGGTTAGTCTAAACAAATAAAGACTTGGGTTTTGGCTCATTTTTTGGACCATACATATGATTTTAGCCTAGGTTCATTTTATGGTTCATGTATTTGACTCACCTTTTGACTTGACACCAAGCATTATCAACCCCATGATCCTAACGACTTGAAAAGTCACTCCATCCACTCATGCTCTTTATCCTTTCCATGTTGTCCCTATGTCCATTAAGGGGGCCAAATCAAACTTTGAAAAGGGTGCTGCCAACTCACTAGGCATTTCTGTAGCACACCTTTGTCCTATGCTCCTTTACCATAATTAACCATAATCAACTGATGTGATGATTTCCATTGTTTTCAGTGCCCTTGTATTTAAAAAAGAATATTGAGATTTGGTCATTTATTAGCTTGCTAACTTTTTATCAATTTGAATTTTTCCTCCCAAGCTCGGCCTTGCTAAAATCATTAGTTCAGACAATATGCAAATTTCTCTATGGGATCAATTGTTAGAGATGAATTGGAGGCTGAGGTGGATGTAGAATTTCCATAGCTTGTTGCAGATATTCCATCATTAGCCACAACCTCCAGTTATTTCTTGAGTCTTTTCAACTGCATGGGAAACTGTTAAGATACACCTACCTCATCTTTTGGTAGCATCTAACACTACAAATTGCATCCTCTCTCATCCATTTGCATCTGTAGCCTTTCTTCCATAGACTCCATAGCCATATTCCAACTGAATTTCTCCTATACCAAGGTCCATCCATTTTAATTCAGTATCTCAAATTCCCATTAATTCACTTGGATCTTGTGTCCACACTGTGCTACATAAATCCCTACCAAAACTAACTCTAAGGATCCCATGTCCCAGTGTTGTGTTTTCCTTGGATTTATTAGTTCCATCATCTGTATTCACAATATCCATGCATTAGCCTCCCTTATTCACTATGTCTTCCTACATTGTTTTATCTCAAAGTCAGCTAGAAGTGAGGAGGATAGAATTCCATACCTTTTAAATATTTGATGACCATTGTATGGTGGCATAAAACTATGGAGTGAAACCTTGCATACCTTTCCTCAGAGTTTCTTTCTATCATTTTTTAAAAGAAAGCCATCAAACCAGTCTATTGTTAATTCAAAGTGAGTTGGTGAAAAATACTTGAGAGAGAAACCATTAGCCACTATCAATTCTCATAGATCTTTGCCTCTATTTGGTTCCTTTACCCCTCATTGTATCACAGCCTTTGATCCCCTCTTTATATCCATGGAGACACCTCAAAGGAATAAGTCTCACAAGGGAGGGATTGTGGTTAGGACTGAAGCTTCTGACAACACCTGTTTGATGCTGAGCCAATGGTCAGGGAGGTTTTCCAAAGGGTTGGCTTTCTCTCTTTTTATCAAAACATGCAGAGGGGACACCCTGAGGTAGCAAGGTCGTTTACATTACACTTTGATGGCATTAAGACCAAGGTGGGAAACCTTGAGTTTGAGTTATTTGAGGCCTCTATTGCAGCAACCATTGAGATACCTAATACTGGTGAGAGGTGGTTCAAATCCATGATCCTCAATGATAACTTTTCTAAGGACTTCCTCAAACCAGACTATCAGAAAGACAATTTGTCTAAGGGAGTGCCTAGGAGCCACCTATTTGAAGGCTTTGATAAAATGTTGAAGATCATCCAAAGATATTTTACATGTGAGGGAAGGTTTAACATGATATACCCGTATCATATAAGACTCTTGTTTCATTTCACTTGTAAGGATTCAATGAATATCCCTTTTTATCTATTGAGGAGTATGGGAAAGATGTTTGATAGAGTCCAAGCAAATTACAAGGTTGTGGACACTAGTGTCTTCCACTCTGGGTTGATCAGGATGTTGGTGATGGGAGAGTTGAAGAAAAGGAACATTCCTTGGGAACAGTTCATCGTCTCTGCCCATATTCAGTTAGATATATCCTCTACCCCTCAATCAAGGATGCAAAACCCTTTTCCATCTAGTAGTGTTTCCCTAGCAAGAACAAGCCGGAAGAGAAAAATAAAACCCACTACTAAAGACAAAGAAACCCCTAAAGAAATTGAAGAAGAAGAGAGGGAGGTTCATCACTCTCCATAGAGATATTTTTCACCTCCTCTTGTACCTGAATTGGAAGAAGTCCCTTCATATACCAAAACAACAACCAAGAGGGGAAGGAAGTTGCATTTCCCTTCACCTGCTCCAATGGCTAAGATCATAATCAAGAATCCTTTTACTAGATCATCAACCCACAAGGACATTGTTGAAGTAGAAGTCTTACCGAAGGCTTCAATTCCAAGGAAATAGAAAGATAAGCAAAAAGGAATTGAGAATCCTGTTGAGGTGATAGATAGAGCCTCTGTTAAGCAGAAATATAAAGGTAAAGCCACTGATAAACCTATTGAGGTTATCAACATTAGCACTCCACCTAGTAATCTCACTTTCAAAATATTGATTAGACAGGTCAGGGAGGCTAGGAAAGAAGTTGCTCATTTGACGGTAGACATTTTGACAGAGAGAAGAAAGATGAAGGAACTCATGGAAATGTACAGTGAAACCCTTGATATGGAAAGGTTTTCATCAAGAAGAGCCATGCCTCTCCATAGGCAACTTAAGACCCTGTACAGAAAAAACATAAGCTTTCAGTCCCAAAATAGAAAGCTCAAGGAGGAATTGCATCATTTTAAGGATGAACTAGCCCAAAGGAACTTAAATGTTCTGGTACAAGCTGCAATAGAAAGAGATGAACCTGCAATTAAGAGGAGTATCCCTGCAAAGGAAAAATATTCTTTTATGACAGAGGGAATTTCTCCTGCAACAAGGAGGAGTGCTAGATTGATGAAGTAGTTGGGGGATGAGAGATCCATTTTTGTGGGTGGTCTCTTTTTGCAAGTGTGAAATAATAAAGGAAGTATGATTTTTATACCTATACAGGCATCTACATGCTCCTAGTCCACCAGCTAATTTTTTTGTGTTTTTGAAGAATTTATTCATCACACAGAAGAAAAAAAAACACAAATATTTTGTAGCTCCATGGAGCTACAGAATCTTCTATACAGGATGTTCTACAAATTTCCCTATCAAAGGTGCTATGAAATCTCCTAGAAAAACTCAACAATAGTGCTATGGAATCTGCAGAGCTATTTTATGGATAGCACTACCGAATCTGCAAAACTGTTTTAGGAGTGGCGCTACGGTAACTGCAAAGTCGTTACACAAGAGTGGCACTATGGAAAGAGCAAAGCTATTTCAGGGATGGCGCTATAGAATTTGCAGAGCTGTTACACATGAAACACTATTAAATCTTCAGATTTGTTTTACAAAGGGTGCTACAGAATTGGCTACCAAATGCACTACAGAATGGCACTACGAACCGGCCATCACGGTCAAAGGTTCAAATTCATGACTCCTTCCTGATTTTCGATGATGAGGAGAGAAAAAAGGATCACAGGTGGTAGCATGGAAGCAACATAAGACCATTGTAGAACACTTGGCACTAAAGAAGAATGCACCTAAGCTAGAAGACATGCCATTTAATTATTGTTGGAGTGGTTGCCAACATGGCTCCTAAATTGTAGCAGTTTGTTAAGATATGTTAGCACAAGTGTTAGAATTGTAGTTATTTTGGATAATCCTAGGATAGGATGGCCAGCTTGCACCTCTAGTTGTTTCCTTTCCTTTTTTGGTTATAAATACATCTTCTAAATGATTAGAGATATTCGAATGGTTGAGTAGGGCTCACTGATTGTAATATTTTGACTAAGTAAAGTTGTTCTCTGGTTATGTATTGGACTTGAGACATTTCGATTAATATAATTCAGTTCCCTTTTTATCATCGTGTTGCCTCTTATACTAAAATACTCATGATTGGATGATCCATATGAGATTTTGTGGTTGTGTTATGCTAAATGTTTGATTACAATGTTGTTATGAATTGTTTTTAGTGTTCTTCTCTTGGTTGCTTGAGGATTTGATGTTAATAGTATGCCTTTCCACTTTCTTCACTAAGTCTTCCTCCTATTCACTTTTATTCTAAACCGCTGACTGAAATGAATCAAGACCTCATTTTATTATGCATGCTAGCCCAGATTTCTGAGTTAAGACATTCTTATTATGATTTTTTTCCATTTGACCTTTAATCACTCATTTACATTTACAAATATTTTTATGGGTATTGGGCGTATCGTCTTTCAATATGAGGGTGATTCACAGTGCTAACACTACCCATATTACTGCGTGGTCTATTCTTGCACATCATCTTGTGGAGACTTTGTGTAGCCTCTGATGCCAATTTTCTAAGCCCGTGTCTGATTATGATGCACATGAGGTGATGCTTTACCAACTGAGTACTCCATATGCAGTCAGGTTCACATAATATTCTTCTCGTGCGGTTTCTCTGTAAAACTGGTTGATTTCCTCCAGGTCTAAGCATGTCGGTTCTACAAACCTTTCCCCTTCTGATGGATCCAATGGTGCAATGACTATGTATTCACCTGACTTGAATGTCATCTTCTGCGTATTTAAGTTGATTATAGCCTGGTTTTCAAACTCCCAATCCAATCCAAGCAATGTCAGATAAGGTGTTGTGTTTTCCACTATCTATATTACTTCGAAGTCAGCTTTAGTGTGCACTCCATCTAGATCTATTGTTACCCCTTTTAGTCTCCCAATTGGTAGAACTTTGTGTTGATTTTCTAGTTTCAGCTGAACATGTGAATATCCTAATGTGGGCTCTCCCATACATTTTCATGTTTTCTTGGGTAGCACATTGACTTTGGATCCTAAATCCAATATAATATCTCCCATATTGAAATCTCCAATGTTCATGTTCATCCTGAAATCCCTACTTGTTCTCCTCCATGTATGTAGGTGATTTACTATTTTTTGTTCTAACTTTCCTTCTGCCTCTATGCTACATTTATCTAGCATATTTTGTAATATTTTAACAGATGATGGATCATTGAGTAATTTTACACATGATTGCAAAAATCCTTTAATCGTACTTACTTGTCCCAGGGGATGTGTTTCTTTGGTGTGATCTAGTGATGGAGGCATCTTGTACTTTGGTACTTCCTTATTATACTACGCAGTTGATGTCGATGCAATGTCTAGCCTAAAAAATTCTTCTCTTTCTTGCTTGAATATCTCCTTTTCGTTCTACATATCAAACTGTTTCCTTGGTTCAACATTCTTCTTCACCCATTCATGTTGTGTTGGCTCTTCTCGTTCTCTGTCCTTTCCTATTTTAGCTCCACCTCATGTAACTATTTTGATGTTTCTTCTTTCATCCTACGCTTTTGTTGAATTCCACTGAAAATTCTATTTTTTTTATTTCTCTTCTCCTGGATGTTCCCGAATAGTGTCAGGAATTCTTCTGTTTCATGATCCAATGTGTGACAATACATACAAGTCATTGGTGGGAGTGGACATTCCCTTGTGTAGTGTCCTAGTTGTTGACAATTATGACATACCACTAGTCCTCTACCTCTTCCAAAGCCTCTTCTTAGTCTTCCTCTACCTCTATAGCCAGCTCGATCCACTCGCGATGCGTTATACTGAGCAACCTAGTTATACTATGCAATATTATAGTGTGACTGCATGGTATTGTACTGCGGCTGCGCAAATTTGTATGGTTGTTGCGTAGTGTTATACTGCTATTGCACAGTTTTGTATGGGGTTGGTACTTGTTTAAACTGAGGTGTGGTTTGTTCGGTCATCATTTATGCCTGCACCCTGTATGCATTTGATGTTCTTTCCCTCATCAAGTCCATGGTTTTTCAATCCTTTTCATCATGGCCCACTAACTTGAAAAAGTTTCAATATGATCTCTTTCGTATTGTTTGGTACTTCTACATCATTGTGAAGTGATATGGATCATGTCCCAGTTTCTTATAGATTTCACACCATAATCCTCCTGTTGGAAATGGGTTTGGCATTCTTGCTGACATGTACTACACGAATGTTGGACATTCATTCTTATGGTGTCCTTATGTCCTACATGTGGTACACCAAATGACTTCTCTTTTGTCCTTACTTTTGTTCTGGTTCAGCTGGAATGTTAAGTTCTTCAGATCCTCCTTCAACTCCTCGATGGCTGGATCTATCTTCTAATATTGGTTTTCTTCCAGTTGTAGAGTTGCCTACAGAGACTCTTCCTGTGTCTGAAAATTCTATTGTCACAGTGGATATTTCAATTGTGGTCACAGTGAATTGACGAACATGTTCCTATGATGCATATATGTCATGACATATTTCAAATTTCCTTTCAATCATTTGAATCTCTGGTCAATATCCCATACAGATTCTCCTGGTTTTTTTCTAATCTCTATCATCTCGTTCATGTATTGATCCTCTGAAATAGGCTTCTGGAACTCATTTATCATTAGCTTCTTGATATCTCCAATCGTTCTGGTTGTCCCTGGAGGACTGTTTGCATCTAAACTCATATACTAATCCAGTGCATGATCCCTTAGTGTGATAGATAATTTTGCAAGTTTAGTATCCTCGTCCATGATCTGTTTCGCTTCCCAGATCTTTTCGTAGATAAACAGGTGCTTATTCGGGTCCTCTGATGCTTCTCCTTTAAATTCTGGTAACTTGATGGTGGGATTGTGTCCTGCCATCCTGAATGTTGAAATAATACCTCCATGCAATGTAGATACTTGACTAATGCTTCTTGAGCTGGCTCCCCTAGTTGTTGTTCCTGTAAGTTTTAAACTTGTGAAGTAAATCAATGCATACAGATTCTTAAGAAAAAAAAAAATTAATCAATGGCTCATGCACATAGTACATAGAGATTTATGCTGGAAACCCTTAACCTGGAAAAAACATCCTTCCTTGGTGCCACATATTTCAACTCTTCATTGTGTTAATTTCACCATTCACCATACAATACACACAATATTTTAGGTATTCTGTAGCTCCCAAAACCCTAATCCCTTAATCCGGGATTAATTTAGAAAACTGCTAAAAATAGAAAAAACCGCCCATGTAGGAATGTTGTCTTCACATCCATCTGTTCCACTTCAAGATAAAAGACAACAACAATAGATAAAATAAATCTAATAGAAGTTAACTTGGAAACAGGAGAAAAAATCTCACCAAAGTCAATTCCCTCTACTTGGGAATAACCTTTTGCTACTAACCAAGCTTTTTATTTCTCCACTTTTCCTTCTGCATTGAACTTCTTCTTAAACAACCATTTTCTACCAACATATTTTCTTCCAGATGGAAACTCAACTATATCCCATGCCTCATTCTTATCCAAGACATCCATTTCTTCAACCATGGCCTTCTTCCAGAGTTTACTATCCTCTAAATTCATTGCTTCCCAGACAGTTTTGGGATCATCATCAGTAATAAATAAAGAAAAATTAGAATGAAAATCAGGTGGACTATGCCTTTCCGGTTTCCTTCTTTCCCCCACTGATATCCTCAATACTGGGGTATGAGGTTATTCTTCTTTTTCTTCATCTTCTTCAGATGATTCTGATTTTTCATCATCCAACACAAACTCTATTTTCTCAGGTTCTTCTTTCCTTGGTAGGAATTCATGTTTGGAAACATCTTTTACCTCTCTAAAAACAACATCCCGACTGTAAATAGTCTTCTTAGTTTCTAGGTTCCAAAGCTTATAACTTTTCAAACCATCTTTATAACCCATAAGGATACACTTTTCAGCTTTATTATCCAACTTACTCATATTTTCCTTTGGAACATGTACATAAGCATCACAACCAAACACTCTGAGATGTTCAAGAGACGGTGTCTTACCATTCCATACCTCATGTGGATTTTTATCATCCAGCACTGATGAGGGTGATCGATTGACCGGGTAACATGATGTACCCACTGCCTCTACCTATAATTCTTTTCCTAACTCAGCACCACTAAGCATGCTCCTTCCTTTTTCCATCAGTGTCTTGTTCATCCTTTTTGCAACTCCATTCCGTTGAGGTGTGTATGGGGTAGTTTTCTACCTTGCTATACCACACTTCTTACAAAATTCTTCGAATTCATTTCCGCAGAATTTTCCACCATTATCTGTCCTCAATACCTTTATTTTCTTCTCTGTCTGATTTTTTACCAGAGCCTTATATTCTTTAAATTTATCAAATACCTCAGATTTCTTTCTAATAAAATAAATCCATGTGTTCCTTGAGAAATCATCTATGAATGAAACATAATACACAGATTTACCTAGTTATGGAATAGACACAGGTCCAAACACATCATTGTGTATCAACTCTAAGATCCCCTTTGCTCTTGTAGCACCAGATGGGAACCTTACTCAATTCTATTTACTATATATGTAATGTTCACAGAAATCAAAATCTAGTTTGAAATTAGACATACCTTCAACCATACCTTTACCATTTAGTATTCGAAGGACCTTTTCTCCAATATGCCCCAGTCTTTGATGCCACAACATGGTCTTCTTTCCAAGCACAGTATTGGTCTTGTCTCCTTTATTTCTCTTCTTAGGGACACAAAAATTGTTACACCCATTATTATGAGTTATTCCCAACAACTTGTACAGAGTTCCACTCCGAACTCCCCTCATCAACACCATTTCTCCTCGTACCATCTTGCAAGTTCCATTTCCCAATACAGTATCCACTCCTGCATCATCCAAATTGCTTACAAATATTAGGCTCCTGACTAGTTTTGGAATGTGTAGAACCCCAGGGAGAGTTCTAATCCTTCCATCATTTAGCAACAACTTAACCCCTCCATGTCCCATGATTTTGGCTGTCGAGTCATCTCCTAGGAATACATCACCACCATCATATTTTTCATATTCATAGAACCACTCCTTGTGAGGAGTCATATGATATGACACACCTGATTCAATTAACCATACACCATGGTCTACATGTGTACTTTTAGCTTCTAGGTAAACCTTCTTCTTCAGTGGCAGTTTTCACCTATGTGGAAGAGGTATTATCAGATCCCTTTGGTTTATCAACCTTCTTAGACTTCCAACATTTCCTTAAAGGTTTTCTTGGAGAATTAGATCTACCTGTAGATTTAGATCTCCTCCTGAAGACTTACTAGGATTCCTGTCTTGGGTACAACCTCTTATAAATAAATCATCTATTTTCTGACTATCCATGCTTTTCCGCCTCATATCTTCAGATAACAAGGATGCAACTACATCCTCATACTTCAATATAGATTGAGTGGTACTACCAATTGCTACAACCATATTATCCCAAGAGTCTGGCAAAGAACATGACAAAGTAATACACTTATCTTCTTCTGCAATCGTAATATTAAAAAATACCAGTTGACTTACCAGAGTATTAAAGGAATTTAGATGTTTTGTCACAGAATTTCCATCTTCCATCCTAAGATTATACAACTTCTTTCGAAGAAACAACTTGATTACCAGGGACTTTGATTGATATAAATTCCCTAACTTATGCCATAGTTTCTTGGCTGTAGATTTTCCTGAGACATTCAACAACACTGAATCTGCTAGGCAAAGTTGAATAATACTCCTTTCTCTTCTGTCCAACTTCTCCCAATCTTCCTTCGACATACTAGTAGGTGGTGCACTAGTAGTTTGTGTACTAGTAGGTTTTGTACCAATAGACCGTGTGCCAATAGACTTCATACCAGTAGGTTGTGTACCATGATCCAAAACGATCCATTGTTCTTTGTCTACAAGAAGGTCCTCCATCTTGAGCTTCCATAGCTCAAATTTTTTACCGTTGAACTTCTCTATCTCGATTCTAGAAGAGCTCTCCATTCCTCTTTCTACACTCAAATCATCACTGCAATATCTCCCACTGAACCTAGGTTTATCACAAACCCAAGATAAACTTGATCTATCAAGAACAAGCCAAACCATCATCAACAAAGGCGTCCCCCTGAAGCCAAAAAAGAGCTTTGATACCACATGCAAGTTTTAAACCTGTGAAGTAAAGCAATGCATATAGATTCTTAAGAAGAACACAAATTAATCAATGGCTCATGCACATAATACACAGAGATTTACGTTGGAAACCCTTAACCGGGAGAAAACCAACCTTCCTTGGTGATTTCAACTCTTCTTTGTATTAACTTCACCATTCACCATACAATATATACAATATTTTAGGCATTCCGTAGCTCCAAAAAACCTAATCCCTTAATCTAGGGCTAATTTAGAAAACCGCTAAAAATAGAAAAAACCGGCCAAAAAAAAAAATGGGGCGCTGCCCCAAACCCTGTAAGCTCCGAGCTACCGATCAGATCTAAATGTTGTGCATAACCAGGGGGGGGGGAACCTGCCCCCCCAGGAAAGCGCCTAGCACACACGACACAAATAGTGAAGGAAGTTGGGATTGTCAGATGTAGTTGTCGAATTTGACGTGCCCACACACACACATGCAAAGAATATAACACATACCCAACATTTCCTTGTGTAGATGTACTTTATGTTGTCTTCCTTCTCCCAAAATTTAGTTGTTTAAATGGTGGTGTTCCTGTTGGTGTATTAGTCGCACATGGGTTCATGGGTTCCACACTGACATTAACATGGATAGGATTGTTTCCTTCTATTCTTGCTCTTGGACCTCTCATCTTCCTCTCATATGTTGTGCGTAGGATTTCCTCAATCTTCTCCACAGCCTGAAGATCCTCTACATCTTCTTCATTGCTTGCCGAGACTTCCCTCGCGGCTATGACTCTCTTCTTGGTGTTCACCTTATATTGGTAGGGTACTCCACTGCGTGTATTTCCAGCTGTCTCCATGATTTTCTTGATCTGGTCGTCCTCCATCATAATTGGGTCCAAGGCCTCCTCCTTCTTTCCTTTATCCCCTTCTCCTTCCATTTCTTATTTTCTTGTCATTTCTTCCCCCCTTACCCCATGCATGCAACGAAGTTTATCTCTTTGACTCCACCGTCATTACACATTTGCTATTCAATGATATTTTAATGGAAGTATATATCGATCTAATGTACCTACCTCGAGGTCCCTTCAAGAACTCTTGTTCAGCTGTGCTATAAGACTTCATTGTATCTAGTCCAAACTCTATGATAAATCCGATAATAATGTT
Organism: Picea sitchensis; assembly: GCA_010110895.2. Taxonomy (NCBI): domain Eukaryota; kingdom Viridiplantae; phylum Streptophyta; class Pinopsida; order Pinales; family Pinaceae; genus Picea; species Picea sitchensis. The sequence goes on from SNQJ01S0086873.1 coordinate 54,255, forward strand.
GTTTAACCAGAAATCTACTGTGCATGTGAACTTATTATCAACTCATTGTATATGCATGATCTCTTTAGGATTCCACTCTAGTTGTCTTATCCTATTCATTGGATGGTTGTCTTTCAATATTTTCATCCACTCTTGCAATATGTGAGGGAAATCACAAAAAAAATACTTCATGCAAGTCGATGAATACATACTTGTCCAGATATTTGCACGGTGTTAACTTTGGGTTTCTATTATCTTTCCGTGAGAACTTTAAATCCTTCGTCTTCAACCAACTTTCTATGTCTTCCTTCATGGGATTCCACGGTCTCAACATCCCCTTCTAGATTCACATTCTTTCATTGGTCCCTCATTCTTTTGACGCTTCTTCAACAGATCTCATATGCTCAACCCCATTTCCTTCCAATCAACTAACAACAAAACCATTTGTCGGTTTATCTTTCTCTTTGTCTACTTTTCTATATGTCTTGATGCATTCTTATAGTTTATTTGGATTCTCAATTGACCATTACAGATTGACCCTGGTTCAGAACTAAGAAGCTTCCCAACAAAATCCATTAAAGACTATTGGCCCCTCTAGTAACCCAGAAGGCTACGCAATACATGGAATGCACTGCGCAGTATCACTTGAGATATCTCTATGGGTGGTTGCAATAATCAGGTGTTTGCAACATAAGTCTGAGAGAGATTTGTGCTTGTACGCCACAAACTTTATTCAGTCCATTTAACATCATGTTATAACATTTATTCTAGACATGCGTGTAATATACCATATCTATTTAATCAATTCATTCAAAATTCATCAACTAATCAGACACAAAGACATATTCATTCAATCCCACAACACAGTGTTACCATGGTTCATCCCCTCCTAGGATACGTCCACAAAGATCTGGTTCTCAAGCTTTTATTATAGTTTAGTAAGATATCATGCCATGCATGTTTAAATTCCTGGATCTCACTCTCCTCGATCCTTGTGAGGCTGACTAGATCGCACCAAGCTCCTCATCCTGTGATCCAACCCTTGGGATCAATTCACTCATTCCTTCCTTATCTTACCATATTAATGATTCATACAGTGCTTACAACTCTCTCTCTCTCTCTCTCTCTCTCTCTCTCTCTCTCTCGGTTTGTATTTATCTATGTATATATCTAGGTATCTCTCTTTCCTAAGTACTACTTATTTATATTTTCAGCTCACCATCCATTACAATGTATTACAAAAACCCTAACCCTAACATCATTAGGTATTCCATGCATGCACACGTGTTTCTTTTCTTTCCAGCTGTCTTTTTCCTCTTGCATTTTTCTCTTCCAAAAATAGCCTTTCTTCCTGATTAGGCCTGCATCCAACAACTAGGAACCTTGATAAGTGAATTATACATCCTAAGGGATTGTGAGTAGTGAAGGGTTTACTTTCCTTGGGTAGTGGAGGTTGTGGGGAAAAGAGATAGCTAGAGGTTTGGAACTATTGTTATAATAGAACCCGGGTTTGGGGATGCTCTGTGTGGAGAGTGGATAGCTAGTGGGATAGATCTCCTTGTGGAATCATAGCCTCAGCTCAGTGGTAGCTTGTTGATGAGAGAAAATTATCAGTAGTGCCTATGGATGGGAAGTTCATCCTTCGTTTTCATCCAATTGGTTAATCATTAACAAATAAGTGTTTTTGTTTTATCATTTATGATTATTCCATTGTGTAAATGATTTATATGAATGTCGTGTGCTTTTTTTTGGCTTGAACAGTTGAATTCGTGTTTAATATATTCTTTTAGATGCATTTAGAACCGTGGTATCAGTCAAATGGTCATATTTGGCTGTGATATGTAGTTGGTAAGCTACATGAATTTGATTAGCAGTAAATCTTAATAATTTAATGATTTTACACACATAATGTTTCTTAGTTGGAGTCTAGGTATGTTACAAAGTGGTATTAGATATATAAAAAGGGAGAGTTTTGTGTGGCGTGGTGCAGCCTGGGTGGCTGGGTATGTTACAATTAATATCTTATGTATATATAATAAGGGGGAGTATGCAAACACATATGTCCAACAACTATGTACAGAACTAGGTATTGAGTTGCAACATACAGTTCCATATACTCCACAACAGAACAAATTTGCTGAGTAGGAGAATAAATCTTTGAAGGAGATGGCCAACTGCATGCTACAGTCCAAATCCCTTGCTCCCAAGCTATGGGATGAAGCTATTAATTATGCACCCTACATACAAAATATATTTATTTATAAAGCTTTGAATGAAGTCACCCCATTTGAGGCTTGGAGTGGTAATAAATTGGAAGTCACTCAATTTCAGGCATTTGGATCTTGTGCATGGGCACACATACCTTCATATAAGAGGAAGGATTTGGAGGACACATCAAAGTGCACACCACTCTTATTGTAGAAGATTAATATACACCCCACTCTCTTTCTCATCTAAGTGCACATTGGATATCTTGTGATTCTTTGGTATGGAAGATTACAAGCCAATTGGTACTCCTATTACTTGAAAAATAATTTTTTAAGCCTAGGACCATTCACCCTTGTCTAATGCATATATTTATCGATATCTAGTTGGAATTTTACTTTATCTTAGTCATACTCAACTAGATATCTCCTTTGTAGTGAATATGTGTACCCACTACATGTAGAAGCATCATGAGAGTCATTAGCAAGATATTAAGTACATTCTATGTTATCTTAGGGGAACCATTCACATGGTCATTCTATACTCAGTGGGCACTAGCATCCATCTTCTTGAATTTTCTGATGCCATCTGGGTGGTTGATCTTGATGAGTAGTTCTCCACCTCAACATATTTGTTCTTTCTTGGTTCTAGACCAATTTTTTAGTGTTCCAAGAATCAACAAGGGATGGGAATCTCTCCATTAAAGTTGAATATGCCATTTGAATTCATGATAGGAAGCATCTTTCCTTGATGTGGATGTTCCTTGGTGAGATAAATATTGCTCAAAAACATTATTTAGTCATATTTTGTGGAAATCAATGCACTATTTAGCTTATTTGCAATCCGATGAATCGTCATAAGTACAAACACATTGAGATTTGTATGCATTAAATTGGCACATCCATGCTTAACGAAAACTTGTGCCAATATTTATTCCTTATGTAGATCAACTTGGAAGTATCTTCACCAAATATATTTCAAATCCCACCTTCACTTGTTTATGGACATGTATTGGTATATGCGAGCTAACATTAAGGGGGGGAACATGATGTACTGTAATATCATTTCACATGGATCCATGTTTAGATTAAAAGGGGGTGTTGAGAATGTGTGTAATATTCACTTGTGGCCACATGTCAAGATGGCCTTTTGGTAGTTGTGGGTTCTTACACCCATTATTGCACTTTATGATGTGGATATTTAATTATAATATTTTCATTATGGTTAGTTGAGATGTTAGCTTTAGCAAATTCTATTGTTGTAACAAGTTGATATTTTCTCTCCAAGCTTGTTGGGATACCTACCTATTATGAAAAACATGTTATTTTTTTATGTAACATCTATTTCAACATATGATTTCTAATTGAAAAGTAGTTAGAAATTTTTCATTCACACTTTGGAGTAGAACTATTCTCTTGAGCATTTTTTATCCATGTCATTGGTATTAGAACATTTTGATCGAAATTGGGTTTGCTTATCATTTTTTTTTCTCTTTTTTATCCATTTGGATTTTGGTTTTAGGGATTTTGTTTTCAAGGAGTTTTGATTTTCTTTCAAATCTAGCTTTCAAAGGATGTGCTACAAAAATTTGAGGAAGTTTTCATTGTAGAAGTTGGTAGAACCAACTCTAACAATTAAAGAAACCCCATTTATCTCCCTAGTTGAGAGCTAGTGTTATCAACTCCATTGATCGGTAGCATCATTCAACGGATTAATAAGTATTGAAGGTTCTTTGCAAGAGTGATTTATAAGTAGTGGGGATGACCATTGCCTCCAAAATTAGATGTACGTTTTAGTAGATTTGTGTATGCTCCATTATTTTATCTCACAAGTTGAAGAGATTGCTTATGTATTTATTGTATGGATATCATCTAGCCTACAATTATACTAATATTTTTCCACATACCCTTTTAGCAATTTGATAGAATGAAGATGTTGGAAAATTTTCTTTGCAACTTGTGATTTGTCTCAAGAAATTTGATTCAAGTGATTTTATTTGAGAGTAATGTATCTAGAGTTATCCTTCTCATGATCTCCTATGATTCATTATCTCATATAGGCATTGATCATGGAAGCTCTTTAGTTTAACTCGGTGATTGACCCATCCTTTGTATGTAGTGATGGTGATGTGTGGCATGAACAATAGATTTGTATCCCATTCAACAAATCTACAATTTTCTTCTAGGAAAGGATCATGGAAGCTCTTTAGTTTAACTCGGTGATTTCCCCATCCTTTGTATGTAGTGATGGTGATGTGTAGAATGAACAATAGATTTGTATCCCATTCAACAAATATACAATTTTATTTGGAAGTTATATGACATGGGCTTCATAAGAGTTCAATTATGATATCCCTCCTCACTCATATCCAATTCTCAATTTGTAGACATATGACATATATTACAATATTCTTCTCAAAATCTACAATCATGCTTGCCATGTTTATATTACTATACCTATACTTTGGTTTATCAAATCACTATGGTTCCACTCTAGATTATCATACACATCATATATTATTTTATTCATTGTTACAAAGGATGCTCATAGAACATACATGCACCACTACCCACTATTAACAATCTCATCGTAAGTATTTTTTGGAAAACTAGCCAAAAAGGGGAAGAGCCATTGCATAAAGTCATCCATATTAGTGCATACTGAATCCTTTTATCCTTGGCATGTGACTCATTATAATTTACTCAAGTGATATCCTTTGGTCAAATACCAAACTTCATGAATAATAAGAGGTTCTAACGATTGTTTCAATGGCTCTTTTAGTATACATAAAAGACAATGACTACATGAGGCATGGATAATGCATTTACACTTTCTACAAGAATGAAAGAACTTGCCAACATTCCTTTCTCATTAGTTGATTAACAATATTTTGTTAGCATGCCATCTCCTTGACATGCCAAATGTGAGGTGCCCATATACAATGGATCTCATGATCTATAATTTTTCAACAACTAGAACCTCAACCTAGACACATGATTTGATTATAATCAGATTCCTAAATATGATAAGTTTCCATTGACCAAGTTGAAGACAACATTTCTTTCCAAACTATTGGTTGCAGAATGTGCAACAAATCAAAATCTAATCACTATCTAGACTAGGCTTATGGAAGTTGAGTATTTTTTTCTACCCTTTCAGCTAAAAACAATATATGAGGATCAAATTGTTTTGTCCACGTCAAGGAATCAACATGCCTATGCAATACTAGATCCACTAGTTCAACTAGTTATGAATTGTTGTTAGCATCATTGATCCGGTTGTCAAACTTGTCCCCAAGTTTAAAAGTGGATTGCAAGAACATTTGTATCACGAGTTGAAGTACATGGAAATAACCATCATCATGATGACATTTACAATGAATCATAGTTGGTTGAAGAGCATTTTTTAGATAATTTCAAAATTCAACAAATTCATCCTCCTTTAGTGTTTGCTAATTCGCACCTTTAAATCTTGCACCTCCTACTACTACATGTTCATTGTATTTTTTGCAACCTTGTTCTTATTATCCTTCTTCTGGTAGGTTTTGTCAATATTCTAAGAAACAAGAACATGATAAGTCCAAATGTTTCAAATTGAAGAAGAAAACTTTAATCTTGCAGTCTTCTATTGAAAAAGATGATTATTCTCCCACTGAGGTTTCTTGAGAGCACATGAACAATGAAGAGTTAAGTGGAATCAATAAATTCACCTTGTTTCAACACTCTATTCCTCTAAAATATTGAGATAGTTTATTTATCATACATGCACATCTCATCCTAAAAAATGTCTCACAAGAGAATTTAATTGCCAAATCCATCATTGAAAAGTTGCATTTTCTAATGGACCCTCATTCTCATCCTTATGCACTTGGATGGAAGGATAATGGTTTCTCTTCATAAATCACACACACACACACACACACACACACACTTTCTCATTTTCTTGTGGTCCTAAATTTATGGATAAAGTCATTTGTGATGTGAACAATATGGATTGTTGTGGTATGTTGCTTGGATTACCCTATCAATATAATTGGAAAGCCAGTATAATGTATTAAAAAACACCAAAACACTACATAAAATATAACACTGAGTATCTTATCCACATTACACTTGAACTATCACATAAATTTGTTCATCTAGTTGGAAAACACTCTTTAACTTTCATATGATAACACTACACACAACAAAATCATCCATCCCTAGATTTGTAGTATCAAATCAGTTCAATAGTTTTGGAGGACTCCTATACATATACTCCTATTATGTTGTGTCCTTCAACATTTTGTTTGCTTTCTTGTCTCTCTTCATCACCCTCAATTTCCTTCAAACAAAACCTCAAAAGGACAACCTAGAAACCTCAATGTTTCTCACTTGTTTCAAAGTTCTCTCCTCTCTTTGAAGTTAAGTTTTCTCAATGTTTCTCACTTGTTTCAAAGTTCTCTCTTCTCTTTGAAGTTAAGTTTTGGAGGCCTATTCTCATTGGTTCCAAAACCATATCAATGTCATTCACACAAATGTTTCCTTTATGTCCCTAATGCTTTTCTCCATCATATTTTGAATTAGTAGGGCATCCACAATGTTGTCAACACTTATCATGGATCAATAATCTTAATCCATCATTCTACAAATCAATTTCTTGGCATGACGAATCACCAAGATTTCACTACTTCCTACCTTGTTTCTATACAAGTTTAGCTTTTGCAACATACTCATTTAGTGTCAACTAAAGAAAATTTTTCACTTTGTCTTCAAAGGATTTGTAACACCCCCAAGACCGAGCCCCAGTTGTAAATCTGAATATGTTTTATAGGTTAGTGAGCCAGGTTATTATAGGCCAGATAGCTTACATGACTATTAGGCCGAAAAGCCTAGATTCTAAAGGTTGGTGAGCCTACTTTTGTTTATGTAAACACTCATATCATTAATAAACTACATCGTTGGGTGTAGACCAACCACGATAAAAGAGTATGGGGCACTAAACCACACTAGGAAGGGAAGGGGGGGCTAAGAGCCTAGGAAAGAGGATAAGCTAGAGGGTTTATCTCCAAGGGAATATTATAATATTATTCCTAAAGGACTAAGCTATGGATATAACATATGATATCCTAAGTTCTTATGAGAAAGAGAAATGAGCTCTTGGAGAGCCATGTGTCATCAAGGGAGAATGTAGATATATGTGGGGGAAATTATTCCATTTTGGGATTATTCTTCTCACTCGGCCATTCTTCCCACTCACCAGCACCTTCACGACTCTTGGCATGGACGAATCATTGCGTTCTGGCCATCATTCAACCTTTGCATCCATCACACACTTATGAAGTTGTACATTGTATCCCCCTATCACGGGTAGTGTTCATGTACCTTAACCAGGCCAGTACGGTTACTTACCTGCGCCAGTAATGTCCTTAACCAAATTATGTTGTTTCCATCACCTGTTTCTCACCTGAACATGGTTTCTTCCATCACCTCCTCCATATCTGAATTATGTTGTTTCCTTCACCTGATTCGGTACCTGATTGACTGTGGATCTGGATTGAAGAGGCAGGTTGCCAGGGCTTTGGATTGAAGAGGTGGGTTGTCAGGCCCATGAGAAACTCTCTCCAGGTGAAAGAATTGTTGGGGAAGTGTTTTCCTGCGAGAGCCCAACTGCAACTACAATGCTCTGAGACTTCCTATCCAGCTTGTTGCTGAAGCCCTGTAAGGGAAGTGGTGCAGTCGAAGGACTATTGAGCAGAGAAGGGGCACACTTCCTCAGGTGGGACAAGAATGCGGGGAATGGGATTTTGTAGGATGTTAGTTTGATTTGGATCCTTGAAAGAAATCCTTCCTATTGACTATGTAGCTTCATCCTGGTTAGAAATCCCTTTACTCGGGTAAAGTTTAGTCCCATCTCAGGGGTGACCCATTACTGAGAGCTTTGAGCAACATGGTCTAAGGTTGGGAGGATCATGGAAGGTCTACTTGCAGTTGGTGGTCTTATAAAAAATATAAGTATCAATTGTGTGTTAATTTACATGCTACATATTTATACATGTGTTTATGTTTATGGGTATTTCTTTTGCATGTTGCATGTATTTGTATATTGTTATTTACTCATGTATCTATGTATTGCATATTGTATTTGTCTTGAATTATATATATATATATATATATATATATATATGAAATTATTGTTTTAAGTGGCATGACCCAGCCAAGGTGGCTGGGTATGTTACAGTATATACAGTTATGCAAGAGTTCATGGATGGCATAGCCCAGTAGGTCTAAGGATGGGTATGTTATAATATGGAATCAGAGCTCTAGTTTCCAACATTGACCCTGGATGGGCAAAGAAAGTTGATTGAGTCACTTGTGTGGAATTGGGAAAAGCCACAATTTTTGTTATGAAATTCTTGGAAAAAATTGGCCATGGTGAAATGTTCATAATTTAACATCTGTTCAAGTAAATTTTGACCTGGGATGGGTCGAATTTGAAGTGCAAGGAGTTTGCAGGTGAATTATTTAAGTTTCTAACTCAGAGAAGAAAAATATCTCTTTGTGAAAAGGAGAACATACAAGATCTTTTTGGGAGGGGACCGAATCTTTCACAGCCGTCGGATTTGGAAAAGGAGTGCGGCGGCTAACCCCTCAAGTGCTTCAGACTTCGTTGCTTTAGCATATTTCTTTTAAAGTCCTTGTTGAAAAGGAGGAAAAATCCTCGAAGCTATGAAGTCATAGAGTGAATCTATGTCGTAGATCATGGGGAGGAGTAACTGACCATTGGATTAGTCATGGAACAAATATGGACCGTAGATCTCACAGATCGACAGTTCGACACTTCAAAAGTTTTTATTCCTTGTGTCACTTGTAGGAGATTTCCCCGAAGTCTAGAGCCAATCCAGACCATTCTTTTTTTGGGACACGTGTCCACAGATTAAATCTTATTCAGGAGTTCATAGATTCTACATTCAAGAGTTTTTGAGAGTGTTGTGGGAGAAACCTCTGAAGACCAAAGTTTCGAAGTCCCAGAGCGTCGGAGTATCAAAGCTCCGGGAAGAACCTATTCGGAAGTTCGGTGTTTGAGAAATTTGTTGTGAAATTCTGAGAAATCCTCAGAAGCCCAAAGCTCCGGAGCACTGAAGTAGTAAAGCTCTGGAGAGTGAGGGTTCTGGAGTTCGCCAAATTTGGCATTTCGAGAGTTTTAAAGTGTGTTGATGTGAAATCCTCCGAAGCCCAGAGTCCTGGATTCCTGAAGCGTCAGAGTGACGTGGCATGATGAAATCACCTAGGGTGACGTGGACCCACTCTATGCATGCCATGTGTCATATTGTTTCATGCTTTTTGCATACCTTTTTGTGCTAATTGGAACTGGATACATGTCACCCGTAGATTAGGCCATGTGTCATCTCCATATGTTCGCCACATATCACCCCCTGGTGCGTAGTTGTCGATGATACTTCGGAAGTTTGTTAATTCAAAATTCAGGGAAATGGGAGTATGTTGTTACAAGAACCTCCGAAGCGTGAAGCTCTAGAGAGCTTCTCTGGGAGTTCGCCAATTCAGTGTTCAGGGAACGTAGCATGTGGTGTGGTCCAAAATTTCGAAGCCGAAAGTCGCAGAGTGCTGGAGTAATGAAACGCCAAAATTCCAGCCCGAGAAATTTCAGAAATTCGGTGTTCGGGAGAATTAAGGTGTAATGGTAAGGCCCTTCGAAGCACGAAGCTATGGAGAGCCTCTCCGGGAATTTGCTAGTTCGACAGTTGGGAGAAGTAAAGTGTGATGCTATGAAAACCTCTAAAGCTTGAATTTCCAGAGCCCCAAAGTCCTGAAGCTCTGTATAAGTTATTTTCACCTAAGCTCTTGGTCATAGCCCATGGTCACATGAGATGGAGAGTTGAAGAAAAAGAGTTGGTGCCCAAAAATTGTTTTAAAGGAAAAAAGGGGCTTAGAGAAGGATTTTGTGGGGTTCCAATTTATATGGACCTACACATAAAGAAGTAAAAAGGACCTGTGAACCTGAAGAGAGGATCCAACACGGGTCCAAGAAACAATTTGGCTCTGAAGAAGAAGAACAGTTGTACAGACATTACCTCCCAGGAAGAATAATTTTCAAATATCCATAACTTCCTGCTCAATACTCAGAATTGAGCATGAAAGTATGCGCCGGAAAGGTATTGAACAATAGAAAATAACTACTCACTCAGAAAACTGACCTAGGTAGGAATTGTTTAGGGAAATAAGAAGAAATAATTCTGATGCATTATGGAACCAAAATTGAGCTTAATTTCCTGAATTTGATAAATCAATCATCCTAACAAGTTTTGTTGGCTGCACATTTTGCAGAGTTAACAACTATAAGATCAGATCAGGATCAACACAAAGTGTAGAGGAATGGAAGATACATAGGGGGATTACAACCAGGAAGATGAGATCAGAGGGATGGATGTCCATATGGTTATTGAAGGTACAAACTCAAATGGACATGGAGAAGGAAAGGAAGAAAGCATGAACTTGGTGGAGACAATTAAAAATTTGCAAAAGGATGTCCAAAGTCATACAGTTGATAATGAAAAGATTATGAAATTCAAGAAGAAACAAGAGGACTTCAACATGAAGTTAATGCAGATCTTGGAAAGAATAGAAAACAATATGGATAAGGATATTGACTCAAGAAAATTAGGAATTCACGGGTCTCCTGATAAGAAAGGAAGAATAAGAAGTGCTAGCAATCACCACCATCACTCCCCAAGGCATTCCAATAGGAGAGAACCCAGTAGCACAAATTCATCCCCTGTCAAGAAGCATAAGAAGAGGTCTGTGGTGGATGATCTACAAGGAGAAATGAACAAAATCAAACCTCCTACATTTGATGGTGAGCACAAGAAGGATGAAGATGCGAAGACATGGTTGTTGGACATGAGAAATTATTTTCAATTACATAATTACTCTTCACATGCAGAAGGAATAATTTCCATCTATCAGCTCAAGGGAAAGGCATCCATATGGTGGGACCAATTTGTGAAGGTGCAACATATTAAAGAGAAAAATGTTACTTGGAAGGAATTCAAGAAGTATTTTCAAAAGAAATACTTGACTAAGAGATACTATGATAAGAAAATGAAGGAGTTATTTGAACTCAAGCTTGGGAGTATGACCATAGATGAATATGAAAGAAGGTTTTTAGAATTGCTAAAGTATGTCTCTTTCATCAAGGATGAGACAATTAAGATTCAGGGGTATTTGAGTGGGCTATCCTCATTTAGCAGTGACAAAATACAGTATGATGATCCCAACAGATTGGAGTATACCATAATGTGAGATAAATTCCTATATGATCAGCATAAAGGGGGGCCAACTTTCCAAAAATCTTGGGAAGACAAGAAGAAGTACAAGATGGAATAGAGGAAGAAGGGGACTAAGCCACCATTCTTCAGAAATAATCCTCAGGGACAACAAACTTTTAGAGAACCTAGAACAATTGAGACAAGGGGGAAAATTCCAAGGAAGCCACCCATTCAATTTTGGGGTTGTCAGGGAAATCATATGTTTAGATATTGTCCTCACATGGGTGAAAAATTCAGGATTGTTCACAATGTACAACAAGAGGAAACGGTTGAAGACATGGGAAATTTTTAACCTGGGATCTATGCAGCCCTAGACAACAAGTAAGATGAGTTTCAATCACATACAATTGAAGTGGAAGATATGCTCAACAACCAAACCATTGATATTTTAATTGATTCGGGAGCTAGTCATAGTTATATAGATCCTCAGATGGTGGAAATATTGCATTTTCCAAGAAGCAAGCATGAAAAATCTTGGTTGGTGCAACTGGCTACCAGAGCCAAAAGAAAAGTTAATGAGATGGTTAAGTCATTTCCAATGGACATGAATGGACTAAGAACCAGGGCATATTTGAACATCTTGACTTTAGGTTCCTATGATTGTCTAATTGGTATGGATTGGTTGGACCAACACCATGATATCCTATATTTTTAAAATAAAACATTTACTTGATGGGATGAGGAAGGGAACCGGAGGACAATGCAGGGAATTCCCAGGGCAATAACTGTCAAAGAAATCTCAGCATTGCATTTGAAGAAAAGTTACAAGAAAGGGTGTCAAATATTTGTAGCTAATATGGAAGAGACACCTAAAGATAGGGTGTCAAATATTGAAGATTATACAATCCTAAAAGAGTTTGAGGATGTATTTAAATAAATACTAGGATTACCCCCTAAAAGAGACATTGATTTCTCCATCAATTTGATGCCTGGAGCAACTCCAGTATCTGATAATCCTTACAAGATGAGTACACCATAATTAAAGGAGTTGCAAATGAAACTTGAAGATATTCTGAACAATGGGTATATACGCCCAAGTGTGTCACCTTGGGGTGCTCCAGTATTATTTGTGAAGAAGAAGGATGGAAAGTTGGGACTTTGCATGGACTTTAGGCAGCTGAACAAGGTAACTGTAAACAATAAGTATCCTTTGCCAAGGATCGATGACCTCTTTGATCAGTTGAAGAATGAAAATATATTCTCCAAGATTGAACTCAAGTCAGGTTATAACTAGGTAATAATTAAAGAAGAAGACATCAGCAAGACTGCTTTCAGAACAAGGTGTGGACATTATGATTTCAAAGTGGTTCCATTTGGGTTATCAAATGCACCAACTGTCTTCATGTGTTTAATGAATGGTATTTTCAGAGAATAGTTAGATAAGTTTGTCATTGTATTTTTGGATGACATTATTATATATTCTAAGTCGGAGGAAGAGCATGAAAAACAATTGAGGATGGTACTATAGGTATTAAGGGAGCATCAGTTGTATGCCAAATTGAGCAAGTGCTCATTTTATCAAAAGCAAATTCACTATTTGGGGCATATCATATCATAGGAAGGGATAGTAGTGGATCTTGAAAAGATTGAGGCCATTAGAGGATGGTCAGCACTAACGAATGTGACAGAATTTAGATCATTCATGGGCCTTGCAGGCTACTACAAAGTATTTATTGAAGGATTCTCAAATATTTCACACCCGATCACTTCCTTGCAAAATAAGGGAGTGAAGTTTCAGTGGACATTGGAGTGTGAAAAGAGTTTCCAATAGTTGAAGAAATTATTAGCCAGTGCTCCAATACTAAGGATTTCTTATCCAAATGAAGACTTCATTGTATGCATTGATGCATGTAAAGAAGGACTTGGTGGAGTCCTCAGTCAGAATGAATATGTTGTATGTTATGAATGAGGGAAGTTGAAGGAGCATGAATTGCACTATGCTACTCATGATTTGGAGTTGGAAGCCATAGTGCATGCCTTGAATATGTGGAGGCACTATATCACGAGGAAAAGGTTTGATTTGAGGATAGACCATCATGCTCTGAAATATTTATTCGAGCGACCAACTCTAAATTCCAGGCAAAGAAGATGGTTAGAATTTCTTAGTGAATATGACTTTGATATAAAGCATATCAAAGGGAAAGAGAACAAGGTGGCTGATGCACTCAATAGAAGAGTGCATGAGTTTCATTCTATAACCATCAACATGTAATTTGAAGGAAAAAATCTTAGAGGCTACAAAATCAGATTTGCAATATATGGAAATAGTAACAAAATTATAGCAAGGTATTTTGCAGCAGAAAAATGAAGACGACAAGCTGGGAAATGATGAAATTATTATGTATAGAGGCATAATTTTTGTACCAAATTCTCAGGAATTGAAAAATATGATATTCAGAGAAACACATAATGCACGTTATGTTGGGCACCTAGGATATCATAAAAATGTTGCAGCTATCAAAAGCCAATATTATTGGTCGGGCATGAAGAAGGAAGTTGTTGAGTGTATTGCCAAATGTTTGGAGTGTCAAGAGGTCAAGGTTGAGCATAAACACCTAGCTGGTTTGCTACAACCATTACCCATTCCTGAGTGGAAATGGGAAGTTGTAACAATATATTTCATCACCAAGTTGCCTAGAACAAACAAGTAGCATGATTCTATCATGGTAGTGATGGACAAGCTTACCAAAGATGCCCATTTTATTCCAGTGAAGCTCACTCACAAGGCAACCAACGTTGTTCATATTTAAATGAGATAAATTTCTTGTCTGCATGGTATACCAAAGACAATTGTGTCTAATAGAGATCCAAAATTTACATCGAATTTATGGAAAGGATTATTTAAAGGTTTTGGAACAAATTTGAATTTTAGCATAACTTACCATCCAGAATCTGATGGACAAACAAAGAGGGTAAATCAAGGGATTGAGGATATGTTGAGGATGTATGTGATGGATAAACCATTAGAATGGGAAGACTACCTACACTTGGTAGAGTTTTCTTATATCAATGGGTACCAAGCATCTTTAAAGATGAGCCCATTTGAGGCACTTTATGGCAGAAGGTGCAACACACTTGTAAGCTGGGACAATCTAGCAGATAGAGTAGTATTTGGTCAAGAATTACTCAGAGAAATGGAAGACCAAATGTTGAAAATAAAGAAGAATTTAAAGGTTTCTCAAGACATGCAGAAAAGATATGCTGATAAGGGAAGAAATAATAGGGAATTTAAAGTGGGTGACCATGTATTCTTGAAAGTGAAGGCCAACAAAAGTTCCTTGAAGTTGGGAAATTTCTCAAAGTTGCTAGCTCATTATTATGGGACCTTTGAAATCCTAGAGAGGACTAGGCCTGTAGCATACATGATTTCATTACATGCATCAACGTCTATTCATAATATATTCCATGTATCATTTCTCAAAAAGTATGTACCTGATGCTAATCATGTTATTGATTGGAATGTGATTCAGGTGGAGCAAGAAGGCACTTTCCAGGTGCATCTGGTGTGCATAATGGACCGAAAGATCAAGCAGCTCCAAAATCGATCCATAGAGCTAGTAAAGGTCCAATGGACTTGGTATGGTCTTAAGGATGCAACTTGGGAGCACACGGATGCTATGCGGGTAGAATACTTGAATCTTTTTAAAGGTTTTTGAAATTTTGGTGGTAAATATATATATATATATATATATATATCACTAAGGACATTGCATAAATAAGGGGAGGAGGATGTAACGACCCCAAGACTGATCCCTAGTTGTAAATGTGAATATGTTTTATAGGCTGGTGAGCCAGGTTATTATAGGTCAGAAGGCTTATGTGACTATTAGGTCAGAGAGCCTAGATGTTAAAGGCCAGTGAGCCTACTTTTGTATATGTAAACACTCATATCATTAATAAAATGAATCACTGCATGTAGACTAACCACAGTAAAAGAGTATGGGAGACTAAACTCCACTAGGAAGGGAAGGGGGGGGACACGAGCCTAGGAAAGAGGATATGCTAGAGGGATTATCTCCAAGGGAATATTACAATATTATTCCTAAAGGACTAAGCTATGGATATAACTTATGATATCGTAAGCTCCTATGAGAAAGAGAAATGAAATACAAGTGGAGAGAAATGAGCTCCTGGAGATCCATGCATCATCAAGGGTGCATACAGATATATGTGGGGAAAATTAGTCCATTTTGGGATTATTCTTCTCACTTAGCCATTCTTCCCACTCACCAGTGCCTTCAAAACTCTTGCCATGGACGAATCACTGCGTTCTAGACATCATTCAATCTTTGCATCCATCACGCACTCCTGAAGTTGTACGTTGTATCCCCCTGTCACATGTAGCATTCCCATACCTTAACTGAGTCCGTACGGTTACTTACCCACACCAATATTGTCCTTAACCACATTTTGTTTCTTCCATCACATGTTCCTCACTTGAACGTGGTTGCTTCCATCACATACTCCATACCCAAATTTCATTTTTTCCTTCACCTAAGTTGGTACCTGATTGACTATGGAGCTGGATTGAAGAGACAGATTGTCAGGCCCATGAGCAACTCTCTCTAGGTGAGAGAATTGTTGGGGAAGTGATTTCCTGAGGGAGCCCAACTGTAGCTACAGTGCTCTGAGACTTCCTGTCTGGCCTGTTGTTGAAGCCCTGGAAGGGAAGTGAGGCAATCGAAGGAATTTTGAGTAGAGAAGGGGCACACTTCCTCGGGTGGGACAAGCATGTGGGGAATGAGAGGTTGTAGGTTGTTAGTTTGAGTTGGCTTCTAGGATGAAATCCTTCCTGTTGACTGTGTAGCTTCATCCTGGTTAGAAATCCCTTTACATGGGTGGAGTTTAGTCCCATCTTGGGGGTGATCCACTGCTGTGTTAAGCCCTAATATTGGCTCATTACCCCTTAATTGGGGCATATTATATTAGTAATGTGATTTTATTTATGTTGGCTTTAGGCCATTAGTTGTAATTATACCTCCTAGTCTCCTATATATACCAAAGAGACATTTTCATTTTGAATCATCTTGGACTTGAACATTTAAGTGGGGTAAAAGGAGGTTTCCCCCTCGAAGAGGCTTATTATATGAAATTATCTCTTTTTCTAGGCATTGATTACTTTTCCTGAGGTTTTTCTATGCTATATTGATGTTTGGTTCTTAACATATGGTATCGGAGCTCAAGGTCTTGGGGTTTTGCTGCTACATCTGAGACACCGTGGAATTTTCACTATAATGTTTTTTCTACAATGTTGCAGAAGGAATGGCTTGGAGGATATTTAGTAGATGGATCAAGGTACATTGGGTTTAAAATTAAGCTCCTGAGGCCTTATACTTTTGGAAATACAGCCTGTACAAGATAGGGTTCTGGAATCATCATGAAGTGAGTCATTGGGGAATTTTCTCTATAAAATTTTTTATGTAACGTTTCAGACCCTAAACTCTAGAGGCCATTTACAAAAATTAGTAAGGTATAAGTGGTAAAAATTTCAGCTTCTGGGTCATCGTAAATTTGTAGATACACCTTGTGTAAGATAGGGTATCTGACTAGTCTTATTGACTAGTCGCAAGAAGGTGTTCCAGGTAAAATAATAATAACTTCTTGCTAGAATATCCAAATTGAGTGGGACTAGTTTCACTAGATTTTGGACAGTCTGTAGTAGTTTGGATGTGAGTTTCAGAATTTGATATCAATTATTTTGTGTGGGGCATGCTGTACAAGTGAGATCTCTTGGAAAGGCCAAAAATTGGCAAGTTGTGAGGAAGTTACTGTAAATTCCACTTGGCATATCCAATTTTGATCAGACCTGTGGCATTGCAGAGAAGAAATATCAGAGAAGTACCTAAAAAAAAGTTTCATACCCAGAAGGGCCAAAACTTGGGAGATAGAATAGAATAAATATTGTCTAGTAGAACCACCTCAAAATCAAGATTCAAAAGTGATACTTGGCCAACATGCCACCAAAAAAAGGACCTTCTACACCAAATAAGCCTCTAGAAAATCCTAATTGGACTCTTGATGAAGGTGAATAAATGCGTAGGGACATAAATGGACTACAAAATAAGATGGATTCAATGGACGCTACGTTGGATACTGAGATGGATTCAATGGAAGCTAAGTTGATGGATTCAATAGAAGCTAAATTGGATACTAAGATGGATGGCTTAAAAGGGGAGATCATGGAAGTATTGAAA
>SNQJ01S0086874.1:1566-21236 GCA_010110895.2 Picea sitchensis
GTTTTTCTTTTAAATAAGATATTTAACATCCTTTAATAATTTTATGTAATTGAATTGTACAATATCAATATTTAATATTAATAATTTAGTATTGAAAATAATGTTTTTAGATAATGTTAGATAGTTGATAGGGATCACCATCCATAAACAATCACAATCTTGAGCCCGCCAACCTTGGAGTTCGTCTGTCAATTTGTATATCGCGGAACTATGAGTGTTGTTTGGAGGACACGGAACAGTAGAAGTGCAATGTTGAGCCAGCCAGCTCGCATGTCCGCCTGTCAATTTGTATATAGTGCAACTCTGGGTGCTATTTGTAGGACACAGAACAATAGAGGCCCAATTTTGAGCCCTCCAGCCTGAGAACCTGGGATCCAAAAAGTGGCTAATTATGGAATGCAGGATCCGTACATGCTCTATAAAATCTCATGTCCATACTTTATAAAAGTACATATTTAGTATGTATTACTCGTTTTTCGAAAAATTTCTAGGTGTGGAAGTAGGCGGATTCACGTCTTCAGATTTCACTTACTTTTATATCACCAGCCCGATCGACTGCTTCCCCATTTCATATTGTAATAAACAAATATATACTGTGCGAAGTCAAATTGTGCTATCATATCAACAAGAGGCCCTTAAAATTCAAATTGGTCGTTGTTATGCTTGCGGTGATAGAATTTAAGAAAGCTTTGTTTTGTTTCCTTCATTTTTTTTTAAATAAGAGATTTAACATCCTTTAATAATTTTATGTAATTAAATTGCACAATATCAATATTTAATATTAATAATTTAGTATTTGAAAATAATGTTTTTAGATAATGTTAGATAGTTGATAGGGATGACCATCTATAAACAATCACAATCTTGAGCCCGTCAGTCCTGGAGTCCGTCTGTCAATTTGTATATCGTAGAACTCCGAGTGTTGTTTGGAGGACACAAAACAATAAAAGTGCAACGTTGAGCCAACCAGTCCGCCTGTCAATTTGTATATCGCGAAACTCTGGGTGATATTTGTAGAAGACGGAACAATAAAGGCCCAATTTTGATCCCGCCAGCCCGAGAACCCGCGATCCAAAAAGTGGCTAAGTATGGAATGAGGGATCCATAAATGTTCTATAAAATCTCATGTCCATACTTTATAAAAGTACATATTTAGTATGTATTACTCATTTCTCGGAAAATTTCTAAGTGCAGAAGTTGGTGGATACATGTGTTCAGATTTCCACTTACTTTTATATCACCAACCCAACCAACCGCTTCCATGTTTCATATTGTACAAACTTTTTGGATCACGAGTTTTCGAATACGCGAGTTTTTCTTTTAAATAAGATATTTAACATCCTTTAATAATTGTATGTAATTAAATTGTACAATATCAATATTTAATATTAATAATTTAGTATTGAAAATAATGTTTTTAGATAATGTTAGATAGTTGATAGGGATCACCATCCGTAAACAATCGCAATCTTGAGCCCACCAACACTCGAGTCCGTCTGTCAATTTGTATATCGCGGAACTCCAAGTGTTGTTTGGAGGACACAGAACAATGGAAGTGCAATGTTGAGCTAGCTTGCCCGCAAGTCCTCCTGTCAATTTGTATATCACGGAACTCTGGGTGCTATTTGTAGGACACTGAACAACAGAGGCCCAATTTTGAGCCTACCAACCCGAGAACCCGCAATGCAAAAAGTGGCTAAGTATGGAATGCAGGATCCGTACATGCTATATAAAATCTCATGACCATACTTTATAAAAGTACATATTTAGTATGTATTACTCGTTTTTCAGAAAATTTCTAGGTGCGGAAGTTGGTAGATTCACATCTTTAGATTTCACTTACTTTTATATCACCAGCCCGACCAATTGCTTTCTCGTTTCATATTGTACAAACTTTTTTGTCTAATTAAATTGTACAATATCAATATTTAATATTAATAATTTAGTATTGAAAATAATGTTTTTAGATAATGTTAGATAGTTGATAGGGATCACCATCCGTAAACAATCGTAATCTTGAGCCCGCTAGCCCTAGAGTCTATCTGTCAATTTGTATATCACGGAACTTCGAGTGTTGTTTGGAGGACACAAAACAATAGAAGTGCAATGTTGAGCCAACCAACCCACAAGTCCTCTTGTCAATTTGTATATCGCGGAATTCTGGGTGCTATTTGTAGGGCATGGAACAATAGAGGCCCAATTTTGAGCCCGCTAGCCCGAGAACCTGCGATCCAAAAAGTGGCTAAGTATGGAATGCAGGATCTGTACATGCTCTATAAAATCTCATGTCCATACTTTATAGAAGTACATATTTAGTATGTATTACTCGTTTTTCGAAAAATTTATAGGTGCGGAAGTTGGAGGATTCACGTCTTCAGATTTCACTTACTTTTATATCACCAACCCGACCGACCACTTCCCCATTTCATATTGTACAAAAGTTTTGGCTCACAGTTTTCTGAATAGGCGAGTTACCGGATAGGCGGGTTCAATATTGTGTTTCCATTGTTCCGTCGCCTGCAAAGAGCACCTGGACTTCCACGATCTACAAATTAGCAAGAAAATTGAAATAAAAGAATATATACTATGTGAAGTCTAATGGAACAATCATATGAATGAGAGGACATTAAAATTCAAATTCATCATTGTTATACTTGTGGTGAAGCTAACAGTACAAAAAATTTACTTAAACATCCAAAAATTGATTTTCTTGTAACTTTTCGACGCTTCTCTTATACAAACAAATCCTAGAAACTATAAACATCACTCATTGTATCTATTCCTTGATTGAAGAACCTGTTAACATGTTTAATGTACTCCATAGTTATAGTTAAGACCATCAATGGTGCTTTATTACAACAATTCCCTCTTCCGAAAATTGCCATCTGCTTTCTCTTTTGCCGTCTTCTTTCCCTTTCTTTACTTACTCGTTTTTCTGAAAATGTCTAGGCGCAGGATTTGGAAAATTCACGTCTTCAAATTTCCATTGTTAATTTTATATCACCAACCCGACCGACCGCTTCCCCATTTCATATTGAACAAACTTTTTGAATTGTGAGTTCCCGCATAGGCGAGTTCAACATTGTGTTTCCATTGTTCCGACGCCTGCAAATAACACCCGAACTTCCGAGATTTACAAATTGGCAAACAAATTCCCCTTAATCTCGTATGATTTCACTTTCTATTTACTTGGTCCTTTTTTCAAATGTCTCATGCTTTTATATACAACACCCGAAGTTCCGCAATATAGAAATTTCCCTCTCGACATTGTGCTTCCACTGTTCCCCTATGCAAAAACAACACCCGAAATTTCGTGATATACAAATTGACGGCCAAAATTTGTCACTAAGATGCAATATGACCATCGACCCCTCACGTCTTATGGGTATATCTTCTAACCCTTTTTTTTTGTCACCCTCCCGACCCCTTTCCATACTTGGGCATTTCTTGGAATCTGTTTCGTGGGTTGGTGGATGGAAAAAATGTACAATGATTGGTCTCTGTTCACCATCATCGCTACCTTCGTACTTATTTCTAGATATGCAATTATTAATCTTTAATTCTAGTAGTTCATCCTGCAAGAACTGTTAAGATTGTCATTAATGTTCGGAAGGTCGGAGAAGATTTGTCATTACTACGAATTAAACCAATATTTGTGGAGAAGAGTGTTATCCTTTCCAAGTATTCATTTCAAACATGATGCAATCTCTTTCGTGCACTGACTGGTTGGCGCCTTTAAGAAATCTCTAATTATTAATTGCTCTTTGCCGTCACCGCCACCTTCGCACTTTTTTCTAAATATGCAATTAGTGAGATTTAATGATAACAACTCATTACACACAAACCCTGGAGTTTTTCATTGATCAACGAAAGGCTCAAGGAGATCTTCCATTGATACACATTAAACAAGGACTTGTATCCCTCCCCAATTTTCATTTCAAACATCGTCTAGAGAAAACGGAAATTCTCGTTAACTTGTGGCAACAGTTCTGTCCAAATACAGTAAACACATTCGAGCATGATGGCCAGAGGTTCTAGTATTCCAGGGAATATTCTTACTACTCATCTCCCTCGGCCCAGGAGAAAAAAAGGAGATGGTCCCTTGGTACACTGAGAGATATATTTCAAGCCAAAGAATTCCAAGGCAACCCTACTTGCTCAGAGAACCTGCCCAGTTGCATTGATGGCTGGCACAGAGGTTGATGCCATGGATTCAGATCTGGAAGAAGATGATCTGATGGATGATGATATGATAATGGATGAAGGAAATGAAGTGATTGTTCTCACTCATGCACCCAAAGTGAAATCAACCATAACAGGCAGAACTTCCCGACTCAGTGATGGTGGTCCTGACAACACCAAAATAAGGAATCTCAGAAAAGAAATCAATGTTGAATGCAATAGCCACTTTACAGTTCGAAAGTAGGAATTCCAGAGGTCCAAATTAGTCTGTTCTCGGTGAAAGACTTTCACTGCAAGGAAATGATATGTTGATGCTCCCAGAGATATATTTCAAGCCAAAAAAATATTCAATTGCGGGACTACTGTCCTGTTCTCTAGATATACAATTAACATCTTCGGGAATGAGGACCAGTACTCCCACTGGTGCAAGGCATATTTCTACTATTCATCTCCTTGCACCCATAATGGACTAATTTGGGCCTATGAAATTGCACGTGCAACCTGTGTCCCTGAAGTTTTTCAACCGTGGAGAGGCGGTTTCTTGGTGTGTGCTAAATTTTAGTTAAGGGCTATTCCATTTGCCCTGCAACATTTTTCGTCTTCTTCCTCATGGGAAGCTTTTGAGAACTATCAATTTTACTACAGGATGATCCATCGAGGAGAAAACTGCAAGGATTTCCTAAAAAAAAGGCATGGTAATCATTTTTGTATGCATGTTGAAGAAAATATCGATGGCTCCTACATACTGTGGATCCTGTGCCTATGTTTGTGGCAGATACATTCAATGTTTTGGCCCAAAGAACTGGGTCAAATTTCTAAGGATAGATGTACAGTACTCGGTGTTCTTTTTTTTCTAAATGGATTTGCTATTAAAAAAAATTGCCTTGGAGTCTTTGTTGCTACTTCTTTTCTGGATTTAATGCCTCTTCTCATTAGCATGGTTTGGTAGTATCATAGTTCTTCGATATTGTATTTTCTTAGGTAATTTGTTCTAATATGGAGCATCTAACAATTATATGACAATGTACTGTGTGGATCCACTAGGCTTTTATGCAAACAAAAAATGGATTACACACAATTTCAAACCAATGTTCAATTCTATTCACAATGCAGATAGAACATAGCAATACCAAATCACAATGTTGCAGCAAAATCACCATTCTTGTTTCTAGACATGAAATCATTAAGCTTTAATGCTAACAACCCATAATAAAAGAAGTTTAATACTTAAGTTAATATGTTACAGTCATGGAAGAATGTATCAAGAACACACTTACACCCACAAGTTGCAATGAAATCTAATATTCAACAAAGCATTTGCTGACAATTAGTAGAAAATGATGGTTTTGCAACAATGGGGCTTGTTTGAAACCAATTCGCGCTTACGAAAATTGACCTTCGCCTTTCTATTTTTCCACTCTTTTATCCCGTGTAGTTTCTCTTTTTGGTTACTTAATCGTTTTTTTCCGAAAATTCCTTGTTGCACAGGTTGGTGGATTCACGCGTTTTGACCGAGCGCTTCCCCTTTGTATAAATTGGGCCTCTATTGTTCTATGTCCTACAAGTAGCACCTAGAGTTACGCGATATACAAATTGACAGGTGACCTTGCGCGTTGGCTAGCTCAACATTTCACTTCTATTGTTCTGTGACCTCCAAACAACATTCAGAGTTATATGATATACAAATTAACATACAGACTCCAGGGCTAGCGGGCTCAATATTGCGATTGTTTACGGATGGAAAAGTGATAAAACAAGACACGTATTACATTTGCATCATAGAGGTTATATTAAAGTGAAAATCATGTCCTATATAGTTCTGTGTCCTACAAACAACACCCAGAGTTCCGCACTATACAAATTTCAACACTCAGAGTTTCGTGATATACAAATTGGCAAACAAAGCATACAACCAAAAACAAAGTAAACTCGTGGATTGTATTCCTAGTCATTGTTTTATGTGCCGTCCACCTTCGCACTTCTTTCCAAGTATATATCTTGGCAGGAAATGGGATATCTATTACAGATGTGAATATATTAGCCCTTCTTTTCCATATTCTATGCTTAGCCAAATATATGTTCCTCGTTTCCCTAAAATTTATCTTTCTCGTCACTTATTCATTTTTTCAAAAATGTTTGGCTGCGCGGGTAGGCGTGCTTGCGGGTTCACGTTTTCACTCGTGCTCTTATATCGTGACACCAACCGACCACTTCCCCATTCCATACCTAGTCACTTCTCCGACCATGGATTCCCAGTAGGCGGGATCTAGATTGGACTTCTATTGTTCCATGATCTGTGAACATTACCATGACTTTCACGATACACAAATTTACAACCGGACTCAGATCACACTGCCTTCCGTATTACAGTCTACCTATCATGCCCTCTTCCATGGTACACATTTTTCACTGAAAACTTATGAGACATACAATTTAACCGTCAGGTCCTCATGTCTTTTATGGAACTATTGTCTCCCCATTTTGAAGCTCGTCTGTCCGCTTTCCATACTTTACCATTTTTTCGAATTTCTTTCATTTTTAGAGAAATATTTGCCTCACCCTATGCAATCTTGTAGAGAGGGCCTTACTCCATTTCCCTATGCAGACTTACTTTCCCTGATTGATGAATCCAGAGACAAAAAGAAATATTTTCCCAGTTGTACGCGCCTTACAAACTATACAACATGCATATACGGCGGATGCTCCATTACAACCCGCGTACATCGGGATTTGTGCCAGAAAATCAAAATTTAATGTCGGGTTTCCATGTCACGAAACGAGATCTCTGATTCTTGGCATTCCATATACTGGAAGCATTCTGACTCGACCCTTCAGTTTCATTTTGAAGGCTATAAAGAAGCCAATTCCAATCTATGAAAAGGGGGAAAATTCAACTTTGAGAGCAAAGTTACATTGGAGAAATTATTACTTCATTATCGAGTTTGCATCCGTTTGTCCTTTAAGTCTGAACATGGTGTTTATCCCCCAAGCTCTTCCCTTATTGACAGATAACCTCTTTTTCTCCCTTATATGAGCTTGCCTTTGGTGGAGGATTGAAGTGGTGGAGACCCAGTTGGAAGGAACTCGGTTTCTTGGTTCCGAACCATGCTGATACAAAAGTATCTAATGTTATCTCTTCTACTAATCATTTATTAATATAAATACTCCTTTCCCTTCCAATTGATATCTTGAAAATATATGTATTATGATCCATGGGCATGTTTGTTTTGTATATTAATGGATTATGCTATCTAATGTGCTAACCTTTATATTATCACTATTTACTTGATGTGCTTGTTTGTTGAGAACTTGTTGCAGGTATAAAGCTTTGGGTCGAAGTGCTCAACGATGGACATCATCAAACATTTAGATGAGGTATGCATCTTTCTTATCTCCTTTGCACATTATTTTATATAGGTATGATTGAAGAAATCAACTCAATTCCAACATATTCTATATAAAATAATGTGCAAAGGAGATAAGAAAGAGGCCTACCCCATCCAAACGTTTGATGATGTCCATTGTTGAGCACTTCGACCCAAAGATTTATACCTGCAACAAGTTCTCAACAAGCAAGTAGAGAAAGTACATAGTGATAATATAAAGGTTAGCACATTAGATAGCATAATCCATTAATATACAAAACAAACATGCCCATGGTTCATAATACACATATTTGCAAGATATCAATTGGACGAGAAAGGAGTATTTCTATTAATAAATGATCAATAGAAGCAACAACATCACAGACTTCTGTATTGAAACGGTTCAGAACCAAGAAACCGAGTTCCTTCCAATTGGGCCTCCACCACTTCAATCCTCCACCAAAGGAAAGCTCATATAAGGGAGACAAAGACGTTCTCCATCAATAAGGGAAGATATTGGGCGATGAACACTGTGTTTAAACTTAAAGGACAAAGGGATGCAGACTCAATAATGAAGTAGTAATTTCTCCAGAGTAACTTTGCTCTCAAAGTTGAATTCTCTCCCTTTTCATAGCTCAAAATTGGCTTCTTTATAGCCTTCAAAATGAAACTGAAGGCCGAGTCAGAACGTTTCCAGTATATGGAAGGCCAAGAATCAGAGATCTCCTACCGTGACATGGAAACCCGACATTAAATTTTGATTTTCTGGCACAAATCCCGATGTACGCGGGCTTTAATGGAGAAGCCAACGTATACACATGTTGTATAGCTTGTAAGGTGCGCACAAGTGGAAAAATATTTATTTTTGTCTTTGGATTCATCAATCAGGGAAAGTAAGTTTGCATAGAGAAATGGAGTAAGGCCCTCTCTGCAAGATTGCATAGGGTGAGGAAAATCTTTCTCTAACAGATGCACCCTAATGTGTGAGGTCAGAGGAGTATCTGCAATGGCCAAAATAAATTATAAATAACCCATAAGTGGAGTGGTAGAGAACCAACTGGATGAAATCGATTTCTCATTACATTCTGTACTGACTTTGGATACATGGCTGCCAAAATTACACTGCAGATCCATGTGGAAATATACCACACATGTGTCTGTGGCCATGAATAGGAAAATACAAATGCGGTTACATGCCAATAGCTGTCATAGTCATGAACAAGGCTTCAGTAAAACCAGTCTCAAAACTAATATGAAGATATCTGTATACCATGGAGTACAATTTGATCTTCCATGATCACTGAAGTCATATAGGTATTGGTCCAATGAAAAGGAAACAACAGCTCAGGAAAGCTGTGACCACATAGTGATGTCTTCAAGTCTTCTACATAATCCACTAAAGGTGGAAGTCTACATCATGTGAATAAAGGAGTTGAGGTCGAACACAATGAGACATCGTTTGATTACCGATCATTGATGTATGTCGTTAACAAACGTGAGATAGCCTACCGATAATGAAAGTAGGTATCAAGGCACCGAGTAAATTCTTACAAGTGTGAAGAGAGGAGTCGGTGTTGAGAAGCTAAAGAATCCATCGATCATGAGACATTGATGTATTCCCAACTGTCGATGGTGAGAGAACCTGCCACTAATGAATGCAAGCCTCAAGGTACTCATAAGACTCTAGATCCTGTTTCCAGATAATGGGTTGATGTCGATGGAAAGAGACCTGCTGAAAGGAGAGAATTAAGGCATATCTCATTAGTTAGCATGAGGTACAAAGCAGGAGCTTCATGATTTGGTGGAAATCGGATGAAGAACAAGTTCATGAACCAATGAACCTGTGCGTCTTTCGCGTGTGCCAAGTGTAAGAGGTATGTGAAAAAGAACCTCTGACTAACAACCAATGATGAAAATTGTTGACAAAGGCGAGGAAACCACCAATAAGGCTAATGGCATATAAGACATTGCATGAATCCCAATGTGTGAATAGATGTCTTGTCGTTGAACACAAGGGAAACCACCCAATCAATGACCAATGATGAAATGTTGACTACTGGGTTCAAGGTTACCTACCAATGATGAAAGTAGGGCCAGGGTACATGACAGGACTAAAGTATCATGTGATTATGAGACAAACTGAGGGTATGGCCGACATGCAAAGTCAAGAGTTCTGAGGAGTGGCCGACACAGGTTGATAGACTTCCTTTGAACAAGAGCATGAGACATATGGTGGATTCTGATAGCATAGACCTAATGATAAAATCATGAGATGCAGGAGGCATCAATGGAGTTCTCTGCAGGGGCTGGAAGAGTAACCAATCAGTAGAGAAGACTCAGTAACAAGCTCAACTTCCTAAGGCCATGATAAAACCAAAATTATGATGAAAAATGGACTTAATAACTTTTTGCTTTGTTCAAAGGTGTCTCGACTGCTGCAAATATAAGATAATACTCCCTTCCTGCCCTTTTTTTTTTGTTTTTTCATAACAAACAAATGTTATGATACAGAGGAGGAAACGAGCGTCATAAGTAAGAAAAACTAGTTTCAACAGTGAGACATACCTATGCTCAATGCAGGGAAGTGCATGTGGGAGATGAACACTTGGGGGATGTTCCCTGCTAGGTATAGGGTGTCAAGTTGAGAAGGATATAAACAAGGCTCTGCTTGGTTGAGGATGCAAAACTACTAAGGCAAACGGTTTATAACGCAAAGTGAGAACTGGCTATAGGCTCAATACTGCAAGTAGGGACATGAGATGCAATCACAACTTAACGCCAAAAAAGTCCTTTTTTATGTCTTTTAGTCTACTTGGTGTGAAAAATGGACAATCTTGTGCCAAATAGACGTCTTTTCAAATCCAATTTACAAGTGTGAAAAAGACAAGTTCACTCGGTGATCTTTTCTATTTTTGGTAACGAGTCATAAAAGAGCTTAACTAAGACTCATGACCTTTCAAATCCAATTTAACGAGTGTGAAAGGGACAAATCATTCGACAATATTTTCTCTTTTTAAAGGGAGTCTGAAAAGAGCTTAACTAAGACTCACAATATTTCAAATCCAATTTAACGAGCGTGAAAGGGACAAATTGCTCGACAATATTTTCTCTTTTTGAACGAGTCAGAAAAGGGCTTAACTTTGACTCGTTAGGGATATTCTAGGCGACAAGTCATAGGGCAGGACAAGGCTCCCATGATAGACTTCTGTAGAATGTCAGTATCTTATGAAGAACCGACACAATCTTGGGAAAACCTAAAGCTCTCCAAGTCGAGGAGGACAAAGTTCTAACGGAGGTTATCGTCTTTGTGATATATCGAATAATGTCTCTTATTGGAAAAGACATAGGCGAAGGCATTGGAGACCCCACAAGACCATCCCAGTCAAAGGGAATCTCTTTGAGACTTGGAGGGAGAGAACTCGGGAAGAGTAAAACTCTCTCTTGTTCAGAAGGTGCAAGACTATAAATGCTAAGGATGTGGCATAGAAGGTATAGAACCAGAGCTAGAAGAGCGGAATCGATCAAAAATTGTATCGGCGTGACCGCTTCCTTAGACTTGTCACTCTCCAAGAGAAGAGTGGGGTCGATCGAAGATTGCATCGACACGACCACGACCCATTGGTTGAGTAGGATGCGAGACAATAAGGTCAAGAGGTGAATCACCCCCAAAAATAGGAGTGTCGTCGGTCGAAGATTGCATCGACACGACCATTGGTTGAACAAGATGCGAGACAACAAGGTCAAGAGATGCATCACCCCCAAACATAGGAGAGGTGTTAGTCGAAGATTGCATCGACACGACCACTGGTTGAATGGGATGTGAGACAACAAGGTCAAAGGATGCATCAACCCCTAAAGGAAAAGGGGTGTCAGTCGAAGATTGCATCGACATGACTGTTGTATCAACCAAAGAAGGAATAGAGTGTGGGGAAACCACATACGACTCAGAACCTAGAGGGCCCTCAATTGAGAACCATGCTTTCGGTATCTCGGTAGTAGCATGACATAAACTAGTAAGGTGGTTTCCTTCACAAGTCCTGTAAAGGAATCTGGCCTTATGTCTGAAACATCTAGGCTTCCAATTGTATGAATTCCCCTAGCATAACTTGCAATGGATGGTGACATGCTCCCATGATGACTTGCAGAGGCTAGTATAAAATATCCAACATGACTCACAGAGGTTGGCGATGGATCCCCAACATGACTAGCGGAGGTTGGTGATGTATGTGCAGTGTGTCTAGCAGTGACCAGACATGTGCTTCTAGCATGAATTGTAGCGGATGGTTACAGGTATTCAACATGACTCGTAGAGGTTGTCGACCAATATCCAACATGACTAGCAGAGGTTGGTGATATAATGCTAGTATGACATGCAGTGACTAGACTTGTGCCCCTAGCATGACTTGCAACGGCTGGTTGCAGGTCTTCAAAATTACTTGCATAGGTTGTCGACCAATATCCAACATGACTAGTAAAGGTTGGTGATATAATGCTAGTATGACACGTAGTGACTGGACTTGTGGCAGTGGTGAATTGCGGCATTTGAGACCAAGGTCCAGGGAAATATTGATTTTGAGAAATTGCAGGCCAAGAAGGGTTCTGGTATATACCATGGCTCTGCTCGACAAGATAATATCCTCTTCCATAAGGGCATTGAAGCCGCTTTTGAAGAGAAAGCGACATGACAAGGGTTACTCATGTGAGGATATATGTTGCCCCCAGACAAAGGAAATTTGTAAAAGGGGTTGCCCATACAATAAGAATGACTCCCTCCATATGGAACACCAGAGGACAGACGGAGGTCCGCCATGGGAAAAGCATTCGTAGGAACTGACATAACAGAAGAAGGATAGGTGGACGAAGTGTAATAAGTAGAATGACTGCCCATTTGAGCACTTTCTCCTAGAACAGTGGATTCGTAGGAAGGAATATTCCAACATCCTACCATAAGAGGTGTTTGAGGGATGTGACTCCTACCAAACGAAAAGGAAGAATAGGGAGGCATCATGCCCCCAGACCTACAACTAGGATTCACAGAGGATGGAAAGTGTGAATACATGTCAAGCATACCATAATAAAAATGATTAGAGACCCAAGGCATTGACTGAGTACCATAATTCTACATACCATAATGAAAAGTGGAAGGATTCATCCCCATGAAATGAGTGGACATCATGGGGTGGTAGCAGTAAATGAGGGAGCCAAAGGAACTCCACTATCCATGATAACAAAGACTCAATACGAAATCCTAAGGTCAACTAATAATCAAAGAGCACACCAAAATTCAAATGGCCAATATGCATGCAAATGGGGTAAAGTGGTTGAGTGGCCTCCCTCCCTAAAGAAGGTATGTCTCACCCAAGAAGGGTATGAGAGTCCCTACTAAAGATAGGAGGTAACATAATCAGTTACAAGGCCCCTCGTGGGCTTAACAACTAGTCAGTCAGATCCCCCCGGAGAGGTAATCCTCCATAAATGTTGTGTGTTGTTCGACCCTTATCTGACCCAGGGTACCTGCAGAATAACCCCTGCAAGTAACCTATGAGACACCTAAGTTAAGAAACTAATAAACCATTGTATAATCGATGCATAGACGAGTAGTCGTAAGTCAGGTTCACCGTATGGGAAGGGTAGCAAATCCTTAAACCTTGAAAGAACCACCTCTCACAGAGGTAAAGGCACTAACAAGATCCCCAGATATGAATAGATCCCCAGAAATATCTCTGACTCTAGGAAGGTATTGGGGGGATATCTCTTCAACCAACTTCACGCGACCTCATGATTAACTCCGGTGTGAGAGGAGCCTCCTGATCTTACCAATTATACAATGGATTTCTCCACTCCATGACTCAGACATATATTTTGATTTAATTTCCTTGGAGAAGTTTACTCACAAAATCCTATTCGAAGGCACTAAATCCTAGGCTAGTTTGTGCACCCTAGAAAATAAAATCATTACTAATAAATTTTAAATTATAGCGTTGATTTTATGGCCGTGAATACTCAAAAAGGTGTGTGGTGATGAAACCAATGGTGTTATGAATCTGCAAGAAAAGTAAATATGAAAGTAATGCAAAGTCCTAAATTTAACTTTTGATGAATGATATGCTCCTAAAAATGATGCAATTGTCAAATTCAACTGTACAATTCAGAATTAAAATTCAATCTTTCACTATATGCGCTAAGCTAATGATAGAGATTCAAAGACAAAAATGTCAAGAAATGAAAAATGCTTATTTTTTTTTTGTATTTTCAATATATCGAAACTGAAAATGCATGGACTGGAAAGCAAATTGATATATAGACCTACTGTGTATAAAAGAGATATAACTCAAGCAGGATATCAAGCAATGAAACACCCAACCAAATGTACCAGGACAATAAAAATGAAAAGATGAAGAGAAAAACTTCGCCCAAAAATTCAACAAAAAGAGGGTTTCCTATCATCCCACAAACACTCAACAGGCCCTACAAAGAGCCAAGAAGGCTCAACAAGCATCAAATCCCACCCATCAAGCACCAGACCAAGCAAAAAGGAAAGGAAAAAGGGTGTACACGACTGTTTGGGCAAACAATGTGTATATACGCATCTTGCAGTGAGACATACCGCGTATGTACATGATTATCAAGAAAAAAGGCACATAAATGCTTTAAAACAAGGCCATGCAAGGGAGAAAGGCTAAAAACTCAGACCCAGAGTGAACAAGAGCTGTCAAGCAATGACACGACAAGAACCACAATAGAAATGAGAGAAATCTATGGAGAAAAGTACTTCAAACCCTAAGAAAGAAGATTCTCCCCAACGGAGTCGCCAGTTCTATTACGAGAAAAATCTCTCTATGGCTAGGGTGAACCACAAAAGACAAGTATAGCTACAGAAATAAACTCAATTCCAGCATATGCTATATAAACTAATGTTCAAAGGAGATAAGAAAGAGGCCTACCTCATTCAAATGTTTGATGATGTCCATCATTGAGCACTTCGACCCAAAGCTTTATACCTACAACAAGTTCTCAACAAACAAGCAGAGAAAGTACATAGTGATAATATAAAGGTTAGCACATTAGATAGCATAATCCATTAATATACAAAACAAACATGCCCATGGATCATAATACATACATTTGCAAGATATCAATTGGACGGGAAAGGAGTATTTCTATTAATAAATGATCAACATAAGCGACAACATTACAGACTTCCGTATCGGCACGGTTCAGAACCAAGAAACCGAGTTCCTTCCAATTGGGCCTCCACCACTTCAATCCTCCACCAAAAGAAAGATCATATAAGGGAGACACAGAGGTTCTCCATCAATAAGGGAAGATCTTGGGGGTTGAACATTGTGTTCATACTTAAAGGACAAAGGGATGCAGACTCAATAATGAAGTAATAATTTCTCCAGAGTAACTTTGTTCTCAAAGTTGAATTCTCTCCCTTTTCATAGCTCGGAATTGACTTCTTTATAGCCTTCAAAATGCAACTGAAGGGCCGAGTCAGAACGTTTCCAGTATATGGAAGGCCAAGAATCAGAGATCTCCTGTCATGACATGGAAACCCAACATTAAATTTTGATTTTCTGGCATAAATCCTGATGTACGCGGGCTGTAATGGAGCAACCAGCATATAAACATGTTGTATAGCTTGTAAGGTGCGCACAAGTGGAAAAATATTTATTTTTGTCTTTGGATTTATCAATCAGGGAAAGTAAGTTTGCATAGGGAAATGGAGTAAGGCCCTCTCTGCAAGATTGCATAGGGTGAGGCAAATCTTTCTCTAACATTTGCGGATCATTGGTTTGGCGGGTTCAAGAAATATCCAATTCCTAATCGTTGTTTCCTGTGCCCGTGCCCTTTTGAAATTAGAAATTACCAATTGTATATAAGATCTTATTTCTAGGTATGCAATTAGCAAGCGTTAATGCTAAACCATGATTTGAGGAAATCTCCCATTAATACGCATAAAACCAAAATTTCTGGATGGTTATATTATCCCTTCCGACTGTTAATTTCAAACATCATGGAATGTCATTTGCATGTCGTCAGGTTGGTACTATCAAGAAATATTCAATCCTTGATTCCAAAAATGAGTCTGACCGACTCTTTCCCTATTCCATACCTATCCACTTTCCTGGAATTCTGTAAATATAAAAATTGGTTGATGAATTGCCCCATCATGCTCTCTTCCGTTTTACACGTTTTGCAGTAAAAAAATCCGATACATAAAATTTGACCGTGGGACACTTGCCTCTCCTGAGTATCCCCCGTAACCCTATTTTGAATCCCATCCGACCACTTTTCAGACCTGGCCATTCATTCCTTTCTCTCCCTCATCTCCCGGACCTTAGCACTTGTCTATAATAAATAAATAAATAAATATATATATATATATATATATAGTACATTTTTCACTGAAACATTTCGAGACATACAATTTGACCGTCGGGTCCTCACGTCTACTGTGGAACTATTGTCACCCCATTTTGAAGCATTCCCGTCTGCTTTCCATACTTCGCTTTTTCTTCGAATTTCTTCTGCGAATCGTCGGGTTGGCAGGTTCAAGAAATATCCAATTCCTAATCGTTGTTTCCTGTGCCCACACCCTTTTGCAATTATCAATTACCAATTATATATAAGATCTTATTTCTAGGTATGCAATTAGCAAGCGTTAATGCTACACCAAGATTTGAGGAAATCTCCCATTAATACGCATAAAACCAAAAATTCTGGATGGTTATATTATCCCTTCCGAGTGTTAATTTCAAACATCATGGAATTCCAGTTGCGCGTCGTCAGGTTGGTCCATTCACAAAATATTCAATCTTCGATTCTGAAAACGAGTCCGACCGACCGTTTCTCGTCGTCATACTTAGCCACTTTCCCAGAATTCCGCAAATATACAAATCGATCACTAAACTGCCCCATCATGCTCTCTTCCATTTAAATGTTTTGCAGTCAAATATTCTGACACATAAGATTTGACTGTGGAACACTCACCTCTCCTGAGTATCCCCCGTAACCCTATTTTGAATCTTGTTCGACCGCTTTTTAGAACTTGCCATTCGTTCCTTGCTCTCCCCCGTATCCGTGATCTTTGCACTTATCTATTATAATTTTTTTATTTTATTTTAACAGTTCATCATGCACCACCCATACAGATTGTCATTAATCAACGAAAAGCTCGAGGATCTTTCCTATTCATAAGCATTTAACCAAGATTTTGCAGAGAATTACATTATCGGCTCCAACTGTTCATTTTAACCATCATCTAGAGAAAACCAACATTCTCATAAACCTATGGCATCAACTTGACAACAATTCTGTGGAGATACAGTGAACATATTCGGGCGTGAGGACCAAAATTTCCAGTGGTCCAGGGCATATTCTTATTACTCAACCCCCGCCACCTAGAAACAAGTAATTTGGACCTCTGGGATTGCTCGTGTAGGCTGTGTCCCTGGATTTTTTTATTGTAAGGAGTTGGTCTCTTGGTGCATTGATAAATTTATTTCAGACAAAATAATTATTCCACTGCGGGATCACTCTTCTGTTTCTTTGTCACCTCAGGTCTTCTGCTAGATGTTAAGATTGTTGGATCCAACATTGACGTTCAAAGGAGAATATTACAAACAATTCCTAGCAAAGCATAATAATGGGTTGGACATATTGCCCCATTTATTGGAAGACCCGATTGTAGTTCCTGAAGATATCACAAGCTTGTAGGTTAGTTCATTTAGAAATCCATTCCGCGAAATTTCCTGGCTGTTCACAAGAATAACGGGACAGGAGTCCACAACAACTGTTTCCCGGATGGATATTTATATTTTGTATTTCCTAGTCAAGGAACAAGCCATTTTTTATTGGGGCAAGTTAATTTCCCATGAAATCTATTCCCAATTGTCAAGCTTCAAAAGGGAAAAGAAATTTTATATGTCATCCTACTTAGTTTTTGTGATAGCACATTGCTGCTAGTTTCCAGAACTGTCTTTGTCCAAGAATGTCAACTGGGAATTCAACCCAGTAACATTCTGGTACTAGGCCTTGTGGAAGCACAAGGCTTACCACTTTTTTTATGAGGTTTTTAATGGCTTTGTGTCTGTTTTCAAACTTTTTTTGTTAGGAGAAGATGCTCCCTGCATATTTGAATAGGAAACCATTTTTTTGGACAGGAAGGGGACACTTGAACATTTGGATAATTACACTGTGATAAGGATTTTTGGCTCCAAGGAAAAACCTTCTCTCCTTCCATGTCACATTACAGACATAATGTTTGTTACAAAAGTAGCACACCAATACAACTACTGGTTTCATCTATTCCAAGAGAAGAGAAAAAAATAGTTCATTCCTCTTCCTTGGAAAGTCGGGGACTTCATGTTGAAAAATGTCAACAAAATTGACGAATTTGCAGTGCATTATAACAAATTCAACCTGAGATATGATGAAAGCCTAAGAGGGTTCGACCTCATAACAATTTTCGACAAAATTTACAAACACTTGGCTTCGATAATTGTTGTTTCAAAAAAAACCTATCCGAAACTAGAGACACTAGTGACAACACTCCTTCTTCTAATGTTGGTGACCTAGACACACTGCAAAGCAATACTAAATTGTACAGGCAACAAGGGAAAGGCCCCGGTGACAAGAGTGTTTAATCGATGAATAACACTCCAAAAAGTACGACATCCCAGAGCATCGCTCCAATGACCCACCACAGCAACAAAGAAACTCAGAGTTCTTCAAACGGAGGAGGAGATAATGACCCTCCTCACTCTAAAATTGATAGTTTTCACAAGCTTCCAGTAGACAAGAAGAGAAAAAAATACATGGGAAAGGAGGATTTGGATAGCGTGCTCCGCTACCTTGATCAGCCCAGAGATGCCATCCATCATAGTCTTTCAATGGACATATCCGATACCGAAAATTTTGATGAAGATGAATCCTTCGTGTTCTAGAGCATTGTTTTTGACAGCTAGTCCAAAAAATTGATTATTGAAAAAAACAATTAAAATAAGAAAGGAAAATCTTGTTTAGAGGTTAACCTTGTGAACATGCGGCTGTCCCAAATCTTTCAACTTCACATAGTGAGAGGATATGCACTTCATGATTCCATTGGAGGCATCGAGGCTGAGAATGTCAGACTGAAGGACTGGGTCAAGGAATTGGAAGAGGCTTTGATTCCTATGCCATTGCTAGCCAATCCTTTGGAAATAGCCATGCCTGCTGCCCCTGCAACCAACGTAAAATTATCCTCCAGCCTCCTCACATCCTATAGAGGATATGTGGAGAATAGTATCAAGAAAATAATGGAACTAGTTACTGAGGTGTGGGAAACATCACAAACCATGACTTCCCTTGGAACCAGGGCACATAGTTTGCTCGAACATTTGCAGTAGGAGTTAAAATATGAAGAACATTTCTATTTAAACCTAGACCTTCCTTTTGGAACCATTTTCAACAACATGACATAAACACGAAGAAGACAACAAGATCTTCCATCCAAAAACCAGATCAGTCAATTAAATGCATGATGAAAAGAAAAAGTGAAGAACCTGCATCTCATTATTCAGTCATGTGAACAATCCATATAAAAGAAAGAAAAATTATTCACAAGGATGTCTAGAATAAACTTAGTTGGAAGGACCAACGACTTCCAAGACCTCGACTTAATCGTCAACTCCTTGCCCTTAACTAGACAAGACTTCGATAAACAGGTTGATATGTTTAAGTTATTGTCTTTGGAAAATTTAACAGCATTGTTAAGAACCAAATACTTTCATACAGAAATACCAGAAAGATTCAGACAACATAGAAAACCACAACTGTATTATAGAAACCCTTGAGGTAGAGCAACACCATAGAATGGATCTTATTATGGAAGGGATCCTCTCCTATTCACTTGCCTCTTCGAGGGGACATCCTCCTATTGAGATACCACTCCAAATAAAATACTCTCTTCATGTCCCCTTACATTGCTTGAACCCATTTATATAGTGCTACCATCACCTACGAACATTCTAGAGGAGAAATCTTCTAGAAGTAGAACCTTCTAAGAAGTCCTCTTATATTTATTATATCTAACTACCCATTTATTATATCTAGCTACCATAGTGGGCCTTATTTAAT
>SNQJ01S0086875.1:16660-45277 GCA_010110895.2 Picea sitchensis
TTTGTAACAAGTTTAAATGGAAAGTGGGTAGGGTATGTATATCTTCATAGACTTTATCAGTCAAATCACTCAGCGGAGGGTGGTCCCTTGTCCCACAAACAAGGAGGTTTCATACACCAATTTGATGTGGCTTGACCGTGACCTTAAATTATATATATATGTGTGTGTCTGTGTGTCCTCTTAAAAAATCACAAGTTCAAATCAAAAGGGGGTAGGGTATGTATATCTTAAAAATAGATTATTATTATATATATTAAAATTAATAATTTAACATTTTATTAAGTGGAAAAGTACATTTTACAACTCAAAGAAATATATATATCATAACATAATTTAATTTTAAAGTAACATAGATAGATCAACCACATTATTATTATTATTATTAAAGTTAGTTTAATATATTGATATTGAAGTTTTAAAAAATATTTTAATTGGATGAATTATCTATTTAAAATATGTTATTTATAAGAAATCAATCAAAATCTCATAAATAATTTTTTTTAATATTTTAGTTTAGAATTAAAATAATCCTAAACTAATTTAACATAAATATAATGATATAAAATATTAAATAATTAGAAACTAAAAAATTATTATATATGTTTGAGCTTGAATTTTAGATAATTTTTAAATATAATTTTTTCTATTTTAATATAAATTTTACATGAATATAGTAAAATATTTGTATATCAATTTGTATATTTTTTTTCATAGGTTATAAATCTTAAAATTTTTAAGTAAAATTAAAACATGGTGAGGAAGACAAAAATCATTCTTGCCAACCACCTAAATTAAACTCAATTGAGATATATAAACTTTACACACATAAAATAATTATCATTTCAGTGAATATGTCCTTTTCACATCCAATGTCAAGAAGATGTGAAATTCCTTCCATGACACATGACATTTACAAAAAATATTAATAACAAAAAAATATTTAAATGTCAACTATAAAAAAAAATTATTTCAATATCCATTTTAATTAAAATATTTCATTATCAACTATATATATATCCTTTAAAGTGTTTAATAATAACCGAATTATAATAATGCCTATCACTCTCAGTAAATTTATGATCATTCCGGTCACTCTCAATGACTTCCGCGTGTTCATATCCTTTGAAGGTGTAGTAATCTCCTTGCCTACAATGGTTTATTTCTCCTATCTTCAAGATTCCTCTTAAGCTTTGGCTTTAAAATGTATGGACTTGAGTGGGCAGTGAGTCACGATAGATGTAGGTGGGATGGAGAATTAATAAAAAAAATATATTGATCGTTTAAAAAAATAGATGATTAATAGTTACATAGTATTGAATTCTATCTTAATCTTACTATACAACATTTAGCAAATAAAATATAAATTATGAAGTCTAAATTATTTTCAATCCAACAACATACACACCACAACATACAATGTAAAGTAAAACAGAGTGAATACTGATCGCCTCACGCGTGTATCCATATCATTAAAAGAAATAGGGCGTAGATCGCGAAAATCTGATCAGATGTCGGAGATATATGTTTATAAATTCCCGACTTCCGCGTGTTACATGTTGCAATCAACGAAACATACGACAAAGAATCCAGCACAGAAAGCGACAAAAAATCTAGCATCCAAAATTCAAATCCCACCGATTGAATGGTGACTAGTCATCCAAATATTGTAGAAGAATTCAATATGGTTTAATTCATCGTTCCTGACCATACAAATCTTCTTTATTTTCATTCATGGATTTGACGGGACTACGAATATTCGCCATGAGTGCACATCGGAACCATGCAATAATACAAGTTAATTCAAATAATGAAAGGTCATCTTATGATGCCTCCCTGCTACCATATCCGAATTATATTATAACGCTGAAAACGATAACGACATCTTGGACAATTTTCAATGTTGTCCGGGTCCCACCTTTACTTTTTAAAATTAAATTATCATCCTCCTTGTCTAGTGTGTGGTGTGACGGAGAGTGAGACACTCTTCCGACCATAATGAGGAAGGTGGGATTGAACTTGCTATTAGGTTTAGGAGAACACTTGATTGGAGAGGGAATGAAGAGATGATAATGGAGGTTTGATTTTTGATAGCTTTTTTCTTGACCAGTTTTCCTATATTAAACGAATTTATTTGGATGGTAATTTTAATGTGGAAATTTTAAGGAAAGAGAGGAAGAAAAGATGATAAAATTTAGTTAAATTAATTAGGGATTAAATAGAAAAAAAAAGAAAGAACAATAAAAATAGCATAGTTTTTAATAGACCAATAAGAATGTTCAAGTAAATCAAATCAATGGAGATTTTCATATTAATGTTCATAAAAATAACTATAAAAATATTACAATTAGATTATTTTATATTAAAATTTGTCATGAAAACATTTTGATCATTTTGAATTAAAAGAGTGGGTAAGACTAGGAATCTGCAAGACAACATGACAATCAATCAAGGTCAAGTAAGCTATGTAAAACAATGCACTTGTAAAATTGAATAAGACAAATAAGGATGTGCGAGGAACGTTTAAAATAATTAATTAAATGATGAAGACAAATATGAGAGAAGGTTCAAGAATGGAAAGAAAAGAGTCATGGCTCTTGGCCTTCCCTTACCCCTAGCTCTCCCTATTTCTTCAATCTCTCATTTTCAAAGGGATTGTTTATGAGGAGAGCATTGTAAAAGAAACATATAGACTTGCAGAAGAAGAATATATAGAGCACCATTCAACTTGTTTTCCAAAGTTGGGTTCCAAGGTAAAAAAAGCCATGTCTCATTAAGTTTCTTTTCCTTATGTGTTTTGGTTAAATTAGCCATTATGTTTAATGTAGCTTGTTGGTTAATTCTAATGGCTTCTTTGTATCTATTTTGAATCGAGGAGGATTTATTGGATGCATGTTCTTCTAGTTTACTTTATAAGAGGTTTTCACAAAGATTATTATCTAAATGGTGCTTACCCATTACAATAGCTAGTTAATCTCCACTGTTGAATGCATTGGGTGAGTGAGATCCATGGTTATCCTTGCAAAGCTGTTGGGAAAACTTGCTAAATAAGTTTTCTCTCTCCTGGGAGTCATTCTCTCTATTTGGAAAGTGAAACTGGTTGTCTAGCTGTTGTATTGAGGTGAAAGAACAATTTTCCTCTCTTGCTAGGTCGTTTTCTCCATAGCCAAGCCATTCTTGAGTG
Organism: Picea sitchensis; assembly: GCA_010110895.2. Classification (NCBI taxonomy): domain Eukaryota; kingdom Viridiplantae; phylum Streptophyta; class Pinopsida; order Pinales; family Pinaceae; genus Picea; species Picea sitchensis. Next base: position 19,842 of record SNQJ01S0086875.1, read on the forward strand.
TTGGACATTCAATATAGCACTCAAATTACTATCTAAGTGACCATGTCTCATTTCTTTGTTGCCACGACTTGGTATCATTGTGTAATAACATCCACAACCTCTTCTTTTTTTCCATTGAATTCCTCTCTTGTTGGGCACTCCAATCAATTGTTGGTTCATTTGCATTGTCGTTGGGTGTCTAATTCATTGTTGGGTTGATTTTTCTATTTCTTGGGTGTATTTGACTATGTTAAGCCATTCCTTGGGCGTTGGGATACCCACAAATCATTGCTAGATTTCCATGACTTTGATTTGGGGTCTAAAATTTTCTTATGATGTCTGGCTTGAGGAGAATCCCATGCACTTGTTCTCCACTGTCCAAAGGATGGGTGCGATCTCTAGCTCGAGAAGAAATATCCCATGCATTTTTTTCTTTATTGCACTTCATCTCATCTATGAGCGAAAACCCTAACCCTAATTTTTGACCCATCAAACGCATAGTGTAACGTCTAGGATAAACCAAAATTCCTTAGTTTCTTTTCTAGAGTTGGCCATGTCCTCAAATTCACCTCTAGTATTTTAAAACTTTTGTCAGCATATTAGATTCTCCTTTTGACACATTAAAAACACTGATCAACATATCCAATTCAACTCTAGCAATTTAAACGTTTTCCCACATATTAAATTCACCTCTGGCATAATAAAACATTTTCCAACATATTAAATTCTCCCTAGCATTTTAAAATGTTTGCTGACATATTAAATTCACTCATGGAATAATAAAATGTTTGTCAACATATTAAATTTTCCATGGCATTTTGAAATGTTTGTCAGCATATTAAATTCTCCCTTGGCATATTAAAATGATTGTCAGTGTATTAAATTCATGTTTGGCATATTAAAATGTGTACCAACATATCATTGGAGTCTGCACGTTTTACTCGATCTATCCACCACTTGTCCATTGTCAAAAAATTGTTCTGGGTATCCTCATAATCACTGGTAAATTCCTTCGATTACTCACACATCTTACAATTGAATTTGATGTGAAAACCTATGCTAGAAGCATTGTAACTCTCTATGTGGAGGCGAGATGGCCTAATGGAATGTAACTGGCATGGTTGAATGATGCTACATTGAAGAGGTATTTTACGACTATGTGCATACAATCCTGGGAAAATGTTGGATAGATAACAACGATTTGCGACATCAAGAAGACATAGATCTTAGAGACAGAACTGAGATAGAGGTAGAGAAATTAAATAATTCCACACATGAATCTGTGTTGGTGAAGAGAGTGGGCTATGAGATCTTCGATTATGGATCACATTTCCTCCATATTGAACATTTGTGGTTACACCATTTAAGTTATCCCTAGAGCCATTACACCATCTAGGTTCTTTGTAACTCTATTGAAGACCAAGAACATGAGAGTGTTTTTCTATGAAACACAATGTTACACAAAACGACCAATTAGTATTAAAAACGATGCAATGAATAACATGGGGCAGTAGCTAAACATTTTTCTTCTCCAATCTAGCCTAGTACAAATGTTGTTCTATAGTCAGGAGGATAAATAGAAATTATAGAGATGGGTGGTGGAGATGAATGAAATGTATCCCAAGGGAAAGGGAATAGCCTTATTAAAACATCTAGCAATCCCTTCAAAGCCAAAGAATGGAACAAGGTACATTCAAAGACAAAGTGATGTGAGGTGTCTGAATGTCCAGTAAGCCCTTCAAATCCAAGATGGAATGAGATAATTTCAAAGACAAAGTGTGAGGTGTTGGAGTCAAAATTTGAATCATGTGTGCAATAGGAAAAGATGAACATGTTTTCTCTTCTTGAGGTAGAGAAACAATAGAGGGATGGTGCCCAGGAGAATATGACACATTCCCTTTTGCAATAGATTTTTTAGGAAGATAAGGATAAAAAGAGTATGGAAACACTTTATCCAACACTATGTCAAAGAGTTACAACAATAGAGGATATGCATTTTGGTCTTACAGAGGATAAAAAAATGCATGCAGATGCAATATTTATGCAAGCAAGAAGGGCCACCAACTCTGTTTAGTGGATAAATGGGCACCAACTCTGTTTAGCAGACAAATTTGTTTGTTAGACAAATTGGGCCACTTTATTCTAGAGAATTTAGATAAGTTAGCTTGTAGGTAGAAAACTTCGCACCACATACAACATTAACTATGCACATTGATGGGATGAAAAATACTACATCATAGAATTTGTGAATGTTGCAAAACCAATCATTCATGATTTTATAGGTTATTTGATATTATATAGTTGAATAAAAGTTTATTTTTAAATACCTTATATGAAAATTAACAATGGGTTTATGATGTATAAATTAATATTGGATCAGTAAAACATACACCAAAATTGAACACATTGAAAACCATGCTAGACTTAACAATGGGAAGAATATGTTTTCAATTTTATTAAATATTAAATGAATATGCACTGTACGAGTAAAATACTTAAAATTCATATGTGATTAGAAGAAGACCATAGAGACCTAAACACTTACCAACATGGAATCACATGTCATGAGAAGATTGTAGAGACCTCAATTTGTTGTTAACAACGTGAAATCATCAAACCTAAAAAACATCTCTCTAATTTTGAGAATTTCAAATTCAAAAATGAATTTTGTGAATTAAATTTTTAATAAATATTTTGTGAATGACATGTTTCATAAATTTGTTGAGGTAAAGTAATATATAAATTCAAACAAAACTAATTTAAAAATAATTAATAAAACTAATTCCTTAAGTTAGGTCATAGTAAGCGATTATGTAATTTTTTTTTATCATTGTCAAAAACTAATTGAAATAGGAAACAATTTAAAATACTTAAAGTTATTTACCTAACTTGTACTGATACAATTTCAAAAATTCAACATATAATAAAATCATTATATATAAATAAAATCCTATAAAATACCTCAAACACTTTAATATAAATTGCACTCCAATTGACACAATCTATCCTTACAACTTGCTATACCAACCCAATACTTGAACACAATCTTTGTAACCATGCTGCTTCCTTACTTGCATGAGTGGCTCCAATGTATTCAACGCTTGTAGTTGAAAGTGCCACTATATCTTGTCTTTTTCTCATCCAATTGATTTCTCCTCCAAACAGGTTAAACACATACCCACTTGTAGATCTCCTACAATCCATATCTCCAGCCCAGTCTGCATCCACAAAGCCAAGTATGTCCAACACTCTGTCCAATCCTGGTCTTCCTTGGTAGCACAATCCATAGTTAGCAGTGCCACACAAATACCTAAAAACCATTTTTACTGTTGTCCAATGCTCCTTCCCTGGTTTTAACATATACTTGCTCAAAACTCCCACTGCATGTGCAATGTCTAGTCTAGTACATATCATTGCGTACACCAAACTGCCAACTGCACTCGCATATGGAACATGAGACATGTCCTCCTCCTCTTCCTATGTCTTGGAACACTGATCCACAGATAAATTTACACCAACAAGAATAGGGACCTTGACCGATTTACATTCCTGCATATTAAACCTCTACAATTTTGTCTCGACATATTTTCTCTGATTGAAGTAGAGTTTCCTCTTTTTTTTATCTCTTTTAATTTCCATTCCCAAAATGAAATTTGAAGCACCGAGATACTTCATGTCAAATTTAGAGGAAAACTGAGTTTTCACATCCTGGATAATCTCCTTGTTGTTTCCTATCAACAACATGTCATCCACATACAAGACCAAATAAATCAAATGATCACCAATTAATTTAAAATACACACAATGATCCTCTTTGCTTCTTGTGAAGCCAAGTACCAACATATAAGTATTGAATTTTTGGTACCACATCCTTGGTGATTTTTTTAAACCATACATGAACTTTTTCAACTTGCATACCATCTCCTTCTTTCCCTTCACAAAAAATCCTTTTGGTTTCTCTATAGAACTTTCCTCTTCCAGATCCCCATGTAGGAATGTTGTATTCACATCCATTTGTTCTACTTCAAAATCAAATGAAATAACAACATATAATAGAAATATTATAGAAGTTAACTTGATAACAAGAGAAAAAATATCACCAAAATCAATTCCCTCAACTTGGGAATAACCCTTTTCTACTAACCGAGCTTTGTATTTCTCCACTTTGCCTTCTGCATTTAATTTCTTTTTAAATACCCATTTGCTTCTAATGGGATTTATTCCAGTCGAAAACTTTGCTAGATCCCAAGCCTCACTCTTATCCAAGGCTTCCATTTCTTCATCCATGGCCTTTTCCCAGAGATTTCCATCTTCCGAATCCACTGCCTCCCTAACAATTCTAGGATCATCATCAGTAATAGACAAAGAAAATTTTGAACGAAAATTAGATGGAGTATACATTTCTCGTATCTTTCTTTCTCGAACCAATCTCCTAAATACTGGAGTATGAAGATATTCTTCTTCTGATTTATGTTCTTATGTAGACTCTGATTCATCATCCTTTAAATGAAAATCTATTTTATCTCATTCTTCCTTACTTGGTAGGACTTCCTGTTTAACAACATCCTTCATTTCTCTAAATACGGGTAAAATCATGAAACTGGGTAACACTTTTGCTTGTTTTATGACAAAAAAAACTGTATTTTCACAAGTTCTTCAACTTCTGGCATACAAAAGTATTTTTTTTATTTAGAATTTCACTTTACAGTAAAAACAAAACTTGTAAATAATTTTGTTATCTTTCCAATGACTATTTTTTTTTTTTTTTTTAATCAAGATTTGATATGTCAATTTGAATTTTTAACAATTATGTTAGTTAAATATGAAATGACCCGATAATGAGTTATTGTTTTCCACAACAATGTGTCACATTATTAAAATTATGTTTTTAAGAAATGAAATATACAACAACAATCTACAGGAGACTCTATTTTATCATGACTATAATTTTGAATCTAATGGATGAATATTATAATTTCTAGAATTTTTAAGTTATTAAGAAGTTGGAAACGTTGCATATTTTAAACAAGTGTTTTCTGCAACGTATCTATCTTAATTTTACTTAAAGTAAAATCTAAAAATACCCTTTGATGAGAACATTTTAACAATTATGAATATAATTTTTCCATAATTTTAAGAACATTTTAACAATTATGAATATAATTTTTCCATAATTTTCCGTTGTGTATTTTTAGAGATACGTTTTTTTCATTTCACCGAATCATAATCTCACCTAAAAATATTATGCAGTGATTTTTTTATAAAATTAAATAAAATTATATAAAAACAATGAAAATGAAAACAAATTATACCCAATGAAAGTCGATTCAATTTTAAAAATGTTGGTATCAATTCTCAAACTAAATTCTGAGTATTTGTAGGAGTCCGCTACCTCCAAAGATGAAGTAAGATGGAGAGAATTTGCAGTTTCCTGCAAACAGTCCCATTTTCACGTTTTCGGCCGAAATATTCTTTCGGCCGAAACATAGTTTTTAACGGAATCCGTTAAAAATAAACGTTTCGGCCGAAATATTCTTGCCACGGGAAAATAATTCATTCAAAAAACATTGTACACGAATTTTGACGGCACCGTTAAATTTGGCGTGAAAATTTTCGGTCGAAAAATATTTCGGCCGAAAGTAACATTTGTTCGGCCGAAAAATTGCTGCTAGAAATTTTGGAGACCCGATTGTCACGAAAGTGTTACCCAGATTCATGATTTTACCCATACCACATCTCGACTATACACAACCTTCTTAGTTTATGGGTTCCAAAACTTATAACCTTTGAGACCATATTTATACCCAATAAAGATAGACTTTTCAACATTCTTATCTAGCTTGTTTTTGTTTTCCTTTGGAACATGAACATAAGCCTCATACCAAATACCTTGAGATGTGTGAGAGAAGGTTTCTTACCAGTCCATACCTCTTGTGGAGTATTTTCATCCAGTGTTGATGAGGGTGATCTGTTGATCAGGTAACATGCAACACCCACTTCCTCTGCCCAAAATTCTTTCTCTAACTCGACACCACCAAAATTCTTGATCAGGTAGCATGTAACTTTCTTTTTCCATCAGCGTCATGTTCATCCTTTCTGCAACTCCATTATGCTGAGATGTATATGGAGTAGTTTTCTTCCTTGATATACTGCACTTCTTACATAATTCTCCAAATTCATTCCTGCAGAACTCGCCGCCATTATTTGTCCTCAACACCTTAATTCTTTTCTCTGTTTGATTCTCAACAAGAGACTTAAACTCTTTAAACCTGTCAAACACTTCATATTTATTCATGAGGAAATATATCCAAGTATTCCTCGACAATTCATCTATAAATGAAACATAATACAAAGATTTTCCCAATGATGGAACCAACACAGGTCCAAACACATCACTATGAACTAACTGTAAAATTCATTCTGTCCTCATTGCACCAGAGGGAAATCTTACCTGATTTTGCTTCCCATATACACAATGTTCACATAAATCATAATCCAAAGAGAATTTAGACATACCTTCAACCATACTTTTACTGTGTAGTAGTTAGAGACCCTTGTCTCTAATATGCCCTAGTCTTTGATGCCACAACATAACCTTTTCTCCAGATACTATAGGAGTTATTTATTCTTCAACTCCAATATCAGGAACAATGGAACTGTTACACCCATCACTAGTAGTTCTTCCTTGCATCTTATAGAGAGTTCCAAACCAAACTTCTTTAAACAACACCATTTATCCTCAAACCATCCTGGAGGTTTCCTTTTCAACTATTGTTTTTACCCCTACATCGTCCATTTTTCTTTCAAAAATCAAATTTCTGGCCAATCATGGGATGTGAAAAACACTAAGTAGTGTTCTAATCCTTCCATATATGAGCCTCAACTTGAATTTTCCTCTACCTATGATTTTGGTTGTCGAGTCATGACCTAGTAAAACATTACCTCCATCATACCTTTCATATTCACAGAACCACACCCCGTGGGGAGTCATATGAAAGGATGCACCTAAGTCAACCAACCATGCCTCATGATCTGCATGTGTGCTTGAATAATCCAAGTACACATCCCCTCCTTCTTCATTGTAGGTCTTTTCTTCCATAGAAGGATATTCTCCAGATCCCTTCTTTTTCTCAACTTTGGATCTACATTACTTCTTGTAGTGCCATTCTTTTCCAAATCTCCAACATACCTTTACAAAATTTCCGGGAGACTTAGATCTTCCCTTAGACTTAGATCTCCCACTTCAGGACTTAGATCTATTTCTTTCCTAGGAGCGTCCTCTTGTAAATAATGCATCTATGCTCTATCCTTCCATGTTTTTTTGTCTCATTTCCTCTGACAATGAGGATGAGACCACTTCATCAAACTTCAAGGCAGTTGTATTACTACCTATGGCCACAACCAGACTATCCCACGAGTATGGTAAAAATCACAGTAAACTAATACACTTATCTTCATCTAAAATTTTAATCTCAACAAATACTAATCGACTTACCACAGTATTGAAGGAATTCAAATTCTCTACCACCGAGTCTCCATCTCTCATACTCAGGTTATACAACTTGCTTCTCAGAAATAAATTATTTACTAGGGACTTATATTGATACAACTTTCCCAACTTATCCCATAAATCTTTGGTTATAGCTTCCTCTGACACATTCAGTAATATTGAATTTGAGAGACACAGTTAGATTATGCTCTTTGCCTTCTGATACAACTTTTTCTAGTCATCTGCTGAAGTTCCTATAGGTGTTGTACCTGAATCCACTATGATCCACTAATCTTTGTCCACCAACAAATCTTCCATCTTGAGCTTCCAAAACTCAAAACTTTGCCCATTAAACTTCTCGATCTCTATTTTCAAACTTCCCTCCATTTTTTTTCACCTAAAAAATCAATAACAGATATCTCCCATTGTAACAAGGCCTATCACAGTTCCGAGCCAAACCCTTGACCACAAAGGCATCCTCCTAAAGCCAACAAATCTCTAATACTAGATGTAGATTTTAACCTTGTACAATATTTTACTGCAAACAAATTTCAATAAAAGAACATAAAAGATACAATGGAAAAAACACACATTACACATATATTTTTCCCTGGAAACCCAAACTGGGAAAACCAACATATTATATATTCATTCATAGTAATACATTGTTTATAATACAATATACATATAGGAGCCAGTGACATCCAAAACCCTAACACAATGAACTGGATTAGTCAACAACCCTAATTCCTTAATAAAAAATAGAAACCTATGTGTCGAAAAATCGCCCAACAATGGACACAAAAATCGAGGTTACACGAAAAACTAGGTAAAACTACGACACATTTCCCGAGGATTTTTTTTTTCTCGGAGGCGCTGCCTATGAACCCATGCACAAGGGGGCTATTACTCTCCTACGTGCCCGACACAACGTAACAGACACTAAAGCTAGTTGTGCAAAGAATATAACACATACCCAACATACATGTGATCCTTCTTTATTGTATGAAACTTATCCATTAAAGTTTACTTTATTCTAATATGGTATGGTATTTACATATCAATTTGAATGTTTTATATGATTCATTTGTTTTAAAATTTCATACATTTAAATTGGCAGGATGAAATTTATCATGCACCACGGGAACAACATAAATGTTTGGAAATGAAGGAGTATTTGGAAATATTTCTTATTGAATTCAATGATAAATTTATAGTGGACTTTCACTTCACCAATGACCCACAAGCAATGGATGTATCTCTAATAAGAAAGAGAAGTTGGATTAGCCCTAGATTTAAACATCGACGGAGGGCCCAATGAGCTCTAGCAAAGGACTTGAATGTGAATGATGAAGAACATATGCCATATGAATTTACTGAGTCTAGCCAACATGGTAGGAGAAAATTTGCATCCATGCCAAATCCACAATGTGGAAAAATAGTTGCATCCATGTCAGATCGGGGAAATCAAACACATTTTCCTTTTGATTTGAATAATTTTCCTAATGATAACAATTGATAGATATCTTGCTATGTTTAAAACTCTCCAAATAGTTCCTACCAATATTTTTTGTTTCTTTTCATACCACTACAAAATTTCCATTGAATTTTCTGAAGAAGTGGAAGCCATTGGGTTTTCTGAATACTTATTTCACTCACTTAATCATTGGGAACACATTCATTTATAACAACTTCAAATCATCAAAGACATATATTGAAAAAACTAACAATTTGTTTTTACTATGATGCTATATATAATGAACATGAAAATATTTAAATATAAAAAAATGTAACATGTAGAAGATAATCTATATCCATGTGTAAATTGTAGAAGGTAATTTATAAGATAATCTATACATGTAACATGTCAAAGGTAATTTTTTTTATAATGTTTATTAAAGAGTTATTTAAATTATTTATGATTCCTACCAAAGTGAACTTCTTGTGGTATATCTTGGATAAGGAGACTCATACTTAGTGTACCAAACCATAGGACAATGCTTTTGTCCCACTCTTCAAGAATAATCAGTAAAATATAGTATGAGACTAGGGATGGAGGGAAATAATGAGTAAACACTAATATGTTTTGTACTTGTTATCTCTCAGCTAGGGCACTATTTTTTCCACCACCATCAAACTCTTAAACCTATGGTTCTAAGCCAAGGTTCTAAACATATATGTTGATGCAATATGAAGGAAAACTAATTTAACTAGTACCTTATAAAATAATTGAGATATAGGATATATGAACTTGCAAATTACTTAAATAACTTTAATAAATGCATCTAATAAAATTGAAACAAGGAAAAATAACATAAAATTTCTTTATTGGTATCAGTGTCAGATTTTGCTTTGGGCATGGCCAGACCTTGACTTGACTTAACACTCATTTCAATACTTATTTTGTTATCTGATTTTGGGTTATAATGCTAATTTTCATTAGAATTTTAAATCTGTCGACAATCAAGGAACAAAAAACATCATGGAATCATTAGAATGGATACATCCTCTGCCCCACCCACCACCCTAGGAATCCCTTTCATTTTCTTTGGGATTACCACATTGTTTGATCTTCAATTTTGTATTTTGAACACAAAGTTTGATCTCAGAATCAGACTATGAAGAAGGGATTCGCTATGAGTAAACAAAGCTAAATCATTATGGTAAACTAGCTACTACTCAGTTAAATATCAACAAGTTCAATATGTTCGTAACTAGTACTGTTGTTTCCATTGAATAGGATGAATTGATGCTAGTATTGATATAAGAGTGAATAAGGCTTGGTTCAATGGGATTGTACAAATCTAAGACCTATGTTTTTACTTGTCATATTGATTAGTAGTAATGATTACGAGAATAAGGCACATGGAAACAAGCTTACAAAGAGTTATGTTAATTTCATGTACAGAGTTTGATTTGGCTATTTTGTACAAACTACTACACACCTATAATATTTAATAGGGAATATCAATAGGGTTCACAATAGGTTAGATTAATATGAAATTTATTAGGCAGATACAGGATAAGCAGAGTAATCAATGGGCTTAAGTAAAATGGTTAGACTGACTGCAATGCTTAGTATGATGTTTACGTAATGAATACATACTGTAATTAGTGACATATTCAACATAAGTCTAGCTATGTAATAGAACATTAATACATATAAGATTATTATAGAAACACTTATACACCTATCCAAGAAGAAGAGAGTAATAGTCAAACCAATGTATTGTGTAGAATGTTGTGCAAGTAATCACGATCATACTCTTATTTATGACAGGTTTATAAATATCTAGTATTCCCTTTTATATGATTAGTATCGGTATTGATTGGTTCTTTCCGTATAAGTAAGCATAACAACAATGATTACTAGTTAATACGGCACAACAAGCGCTCTATATTGATACTAGTAATAGCATTGAAACCTTTACTCTATGTATGGAATACATGAACATTTAGCCATAGTAAGTAAGGTGTAAGCAACATATTAGCCATAATCAAGCATAGATCGAATCCCATTTCTTAATACATCTTCAACCTCTGTAAACATGGAGTCTATCATTACACTGATTTGATATGGGTATAAGCATCACAGGTACATGCAACAAGCATTTTGAAACTGGATAGGTTGAATAAGGTTAGACAAGTTGTCGATCAGATCTCTGATATCGTTTCGTTTGTTGTTGCTTCTAATTTCTATGTTGAGGTGAGGGATATGCTAAGGTGAGGGATTGGACGATCATCTAGTCTAGATATTAGTTCCAGAGTCGTAAAGAAAGCTAGATGGAACATTTTACATACTATCTACAAACCTCTATAAAAAAGAAACAGTCACACAATTTTGAAACACAACCCTAATAGAAATAGAATAACACAATGAAAACATAATGACTTTTATAATATAGAAATTGTTTTCGAATTTTTAAAAATTTGACATTTTTATTTTTAGGGATGGTTGGTATTTATTTGACAAATTTTATGTAGTTTGAAGGGTATTTGTTAAATAAAGTAAATCAATTTAAAAATATAAAATCTCATAATTACTCTATAACTCCATGTGGAAACTATGGCGACTGTATATATGAAAGGTGGTATGAGTTTGATTTATACATATCAAATTGTGCTCACTGCAGTCTATGTTTCTTGAGAATTTTCAAAGCAATTACTACTACCCATCCAATGAATCTGCGAGCTCTTCAAGGCATCTAATTTACTCTTCCACACATTTAGTAAATTTAATCTACTAGAATACCGTAGTATGTATATCATGAAGCAATGAAGCCTTCTGATGGGTTGTTCACTAAAATCATATTAATGTGTAGCGGTCATGAAGTTTAGTCATGCAATATAGCATAACATTCCTTTGCTCTACTCTGTGTATGAAGCAATGAAGCCTTTTGATGGGATACTCACTAAAATCATATTTCTTATTATTATAATGAATATGTAGTGGCTTTATTAAAATAGGTATATAGGTATCACTATTGTCACTTTTCTGCTTCTCCACTCTTCAACTTCCATTTCTCCATACAAATTCCCTACTTTTATGTTTACAACACCAGTGCTATATAATAGGATATTTATTGAGACAGATCTAAAAAAATGGGCATCTTTCTTCCTACCTAGTACATTAATCAAAATAGATCTTTTTCGATGCAAGTTTAAATCATTTGAAACCAATAATTATTTGTTTACTTACAAGAGTCTATGCTTTGATTTTTTGACTATTTGCAGTATTTGTATCTGTATTGTAATGTACGTTTGGAGTCCTAAGCTACACAAAAGTGTTTACCATCAAATATTATCCATTAAAGTGTAAGCCAATCATTCCTATGATAAGATATAGTTAACTAGTGGCCTACTACATCACCGTCTAGATAATGCCTCTTCCTTTCTCTCTATGAAAAGTTATATAAACCTATATATACATATAATTAGATGCATTTTCTATATAGATGACATATAGCCAAGTTTTCCCTTATCAAAACTTAATTTTTCAAATTTGTTGTCTTCATTTTGAAGAAAGAATATAGAAAAACAAATACCTTGGAGTACTAAAATTTTGGGAAGACTCTCCTGCACTAGACTCTTAGCGACCACCAAACTCTTCTGCACCGGAATCTTAGCGACCACGACCAACAACGACCAATAGTGACCGCGACCAGCCTCTCATGCAACCGCCAACCTCTCATATAGGTCAGAACCTCTCATGCAGTTCAGACTCTTAGTAGTTCAGAACCTCTCAGGAACCAGACTCTCAGCGACCATGACCATGATCAACACCAAACGACAATGATCGCGACCAAACTCTCATGCAACCACCAACCTCTCATGCACTAGAATCTCAGCAGTTCGGAAAAGAGTGGATTGACCAATGTGCGAGCGATATATACAACATTTTTCGGCCAAAAGTTGTTTTTAGATGAAAACACCTGTCAACCGAAAGATGTTTTGGCCGAACAATCTTTCCGCTGAAACAATGGTACTGAATGAAAAAATCCATCTCGCTAGCAAGTTTTCGACCGAATGAATCTTTCATCCAAACATATTTTGGCCAAAAATATGTTACCAGATGAAAAAATCCTTACGGCTAATATGGTATGAGAAAATCGAGGGTGTCGTCACAGTACCGTTCGATTTGACGTCTAAAATTTGGGCCGAAACATTTTTCGGCCGAAAAAAATAGACTTTCAGTCGAAAGAAGTATTAGTTTGGCCGATAAAAGGTCTCTAGGAATTTTGGAGACCCGATTTTCACAAAAAGTGTTACCCACCTTCATGATTTTACCCTTCCATATATATGTTCATTGTGGCTTCTGTATATGCACATTTACGGAAGCCAAAATGCACATTTACGGAATCTCTCTTCCATATATGTGCATTTACGGAAGTAAAAAATGCGCATTTATGGAAGATAGATTATGTATATGTGCATATTTCCTTCAGTATATGTGCATTTATGGAAGGAAAAATGTGGATATACCGAACCGAGTTTTCGTATATGCACATTTTGGCTTCCGTAAATGCGCATATACGACAAGCAAAATGATTATTTTATGGTTAAGGCTAAAATGAATTCTCCTTTCTAGAAGTATGTTATATCACGAGACTTGTCATGTTTCAATCATCAAGATAATTATACCATGTCTCATATGATGTGTGCATAACAAAGTATGGAGGGATTTCTCTTGTTGAAAGATCCAATCTCTCTTATTTGTTTCTATAAAGTTGAATCACTATTTACAACTTTATTCATCATATTATCTAGTTTTTAAATGTCACAACAATTACCACTATTGAATTCATTCCAAAAATTGTTCACTACCTATGACAATGTTGGATCTATTTTTATCTATTTTTTGGTTTGAAGAATCATAGTCATATTAATACTAGATCTATTTTTATCTATTTTTTGGATTGAAGAATCAAAGTCATATTAATAATTTTGAATTGAAGTTGTGCATTCATATTGGTTTTTCATTAGTCTTAAGCATATAGCATTAGAGAAGTTATAGTATATGAAGATACAATTATTGGGTCCTAAAAAGTTAGGTTATTTGTGATTTTTTTTCTTTTGTATTTTATTATAAAATGGTTTCCAAGTTTTTCCTTTTAAAATGGGAGATGATTTAGCCTTTGGGAAATAGGTCACCATATTATGACTATGGTCAAAGAAAAACATACATTATAGGGTAACTTATTTGTATTCCACCAACTCAATTTGGCTCCAATCACCATATATGCCAACACAATGTGATTAAGAATGTCAATGTTTATATAAAATATAAATAAATATCCTAGAAATGTAGTGAGAGCATAGAGACTGATCCTTTGAAACATGTATGAAGACGAAAGCACCCAAAAAATTACATTTCAATGAGCATGTACCTAATCTTTTGATGACTAGTATTATGTAGTTAGAGATAGCATAAATATAAGACATAAAAATTAACCATACTTCATATAATTAGAGTCTATGTACCCATACTTAAATTAAAACCATTTAAAATATTCATTGGTATCTCTTTTATTTATCTTTTTCCAAACTAGTCTATAACTCTATTTACCTACCAAGGCCAAGAAAATAAACCAAGCAAAGCCAATGCTATATGGTATAACCTACATTACATATTTCATTACTAACAACCATACTTAGAGGAAGCATAATGAGTATGAAGCATACAATTTTAATTCCTTACTATCCATATCCATAATGTAACTATACTTTAAATGAACAAAGTTAGTGAAGTAATTTAATTTGCATATAATTATTAAACATTGTTATCCTTGAGAATAATAAAATTACACTGTAAAACATCAAATGCCACACCCATCAAGAAGTTTTAATGGTGCACTAATTTGTACTTCAAAGATGCCAATCTAGTGGGTTTAGTGACTGCAATACTAGTTGAGCATATATGCTCTATGTATTGCTTGCGAGACTTGAACCCTTGAACTTTCAAGTCAGGTTAGTTGTGATTTTTCCTTTTCACACCCATTTTCACTGTAAAAGTTAATAAATCATTTATTTGTTTTTCAAAAATAATGTTAAACATGTAATTGGTCAATTCTTACAATAGCCTATAATTTCATATGAACCAACCTTATTTTGTGATACTTCACAAGGATAAGATTCAAATGTCTTGTCACTTTTATATTTCTAATATTTCTTCTAATTATGATGATCTTTTTGGGTTGGGAGGAAGAGCGTATCGGTTCAAAGTGGAAGCTACAATATATCATAAATAATAAATAACAATGAATACATATCTAAAACTAAATCTAAGTGAAAACAACTAAATAAAAATGCATTATGAATCCATGTCATACTAGAATTTAATAAACTGTATGTTAATGATATTATGAGCTAGGGTATATGGCGCTCTTGAATTACTTCTCTTGAACTTCCTCAGTCAGAGAACGTTGTAATGGATGGAGTTGGTCTCATGGAAATATTGGATGTTACAAACTTTGTGGAATGTATTATCTTTATGCCTTTATCTTGTTCAGAGTTGAAACATTTGCAATGGTTCAAAGGATAGCAACTGCACAATATATATATAGAATATGTAAAATGTAACTACATATCATTAAAAAAATTGAATATCTATTGATTGGAATGTCATCCTAGTATATACAATAAATTTAATCAAAATTTTGTTCTATAGTATTCTACTATGAAAAGTAACTACTTCCCCAAAACTCCATGAATCCCAGGTGAATGCAATGATTGAGAACATGAATTTTGTTCAATTTGAATTACACAGTGTACATTCACCAACCAAACCGTGTGGAGATATCTATGAGAATATTTATATGAATTAACAAAGTAAAATCAATATACATTTTATAGTTAAAATAAACAACATATAGTACTAAAATTCTTGAAAATAACTCTATGTTATAAAAAGTTGAAAATAAAGTACACAATTGTGTAATTGTTGTTAATAGTCTTTTGTCCAAATCTTACTATAGGACTATGTGCATATGATACCTCATTCCCTACATCCTCATAAATACTTGTCCCTTCCTACCTTTTTAGTGAAATATCAATGTGTTTTATAGTATCCTTACGTCTACGAGGTAAACTTTCCTCCCATTTGTGCATTTTTTCAATTTTTTTTGTTTTGAAGCATCCTTAAATCATCAATTTGTAACAAGCTGCGAAAAGGGAATTATTGAATGGTTATGCAATATACCTTCGTAACCAAATTTTAGACATTTAAAAATAAATATGTTAACAAATACTCATTGCTAAAAGAATTTCTTCATTGACAAATCTTCACACATGGGCACAGGTTTGGGACCTAACCCCTCATGTAGGTAGAATAATATATTTCCATGTAATAAAAGGTCAATATTAATAATGCCAAGCAATGGGAAGAATAAATTCAAATTTAAAGAGACCTAATAGAAGCTTCCTCTTCTAGAGGATCTTCCTCTAAATTCTTTTGATAGACATATTTAGTATAAATAGGAGTATAAGGTATGCAAAGTTTTTTATTGGATTTTATTGTAATAGAGCTCTCTTCTCTGCTTTGGAGCTTCCCCTCTGAAGAGATGATCTCTTCTCTGCTGGAGGCTTCCCCCTCGAAGAGATAAGTGAACATTTCTCTCAGTAATCAAAGTGCTCTTTCTGGTGTTATTATGGTATTAATTTGGCATTATCGTGGTGTTGTTATGGTTATATCATTGTTTATCTACCATTTCTAGCTAATTATTTATGTTCTGCATACTATTTTATATATAGAATATTACAAGTGGTATCAGAGCACCTTCCTCAACAGAAAATTGTGGGTTAATTTTTTTTTCCAGGGTAGAGATGTATTCTGACGTATTTAAGCTACAAAGATCTGTCATTACACGCATAAACCTGTGTTCAGAGATTCATACATGCATGAAATACAAGTGGTACTTAAGCACACATCTATTGGCCACCCTTGTAACTCATGTTGGTGCCCCTTCGAGTGGTAGCACATCATACAACACATGTATATGGATTGGCCTAGATCTCCTAAATCCCTCCTAGATAAATTGATCGACCTCCTGACTGCAATAGTGCCACCGAGAACAACACTTGAGAAGATACTCTCTAGTACCTGGGTAGTACGGCTAAGGGCACGATCTAGCCTCCTTAGTTGGTGCCCTGAGATGTTGGGACGAGTACTACTGTTGGACCCCACATGTATATCAAAGAGCTATAGCACATGGAAAACCCTTGTCTATAGAACCCTTGAATACCCTAACCCTTGGGACGAAAAAAAACCCAGAACATACAAGATCTATTGCCACACAACTATGTCTCCTATATTCGGGTTGCGAAATTACAACACATTTTTTCTTGTTAATCATTTGGGCATTTCATTACTGTAGTATTCTTCAGATCAGATTATAACTCTGCAGAAGTAAAAAAAAAAAAAGTCTGGATCTTGTTGGCACCATTATTTGAGACCTATCCCATTGTATTTCTCTCTTCGCCCTTATTGAAGTCATAGCTATCATTTTCCAACAAAATTGGTTTTCTCATGGACCCGACCCCCTTCAAACACCCTTATTTAGGATTTACCCCATTTTTTTAAACTCATCACCCTAATCGTTGTGATAATCTTCACCCATAACCCATTTTCTGTGTGGTCCCATCCACCCCTTTTTGTGTTCCCTCTTCATCATGGCCCACACCCGTAGCCAAGACTTGGAATCTTGATTCAATGCCTTGCACTCTAATTTCACAAAAACCCAACAAGAAGTGAGACAACTCAATGCCAATATTGCCACCATCAATAAAAAACATGCATTCCTTCATCAATGCCAAAATAGAGGACCTCAAACAAGACCTTGCTACCCATCTGAAATCCTTCATTACGATGATATGCACCAAGCTTCATATTCCTGCATATCTTCCCTCATCTGATCCACCTTTGCAAACTGAAGGTGAAACTTCCTCTCATTCCCAGAATTTTCAACCCCATCACTTTCAGCGTGACCTACGTCTTCCGCGTGTGGATGTGACCAAATTTGATGGCTCGGATCCCACTGGTTGGGTAACTCAAATGAAACATTATTTCTATTAGTATGGAATTACAAATGAGTTGTCCAAACTCTGGTATGGTGTTCTTCATCTAGATCAAGAATGTTGGCAATGGAGAAAAAATGCCTGCCAAGGGTATGTGGCTTGGATGCACTTTGTGGTAGATATTTATGAACGCTTTGACACTGACACCAACCATTTAGGTCGTTTGACAAAGTTGAAACAATCTGGCACAATGGAAGACTTTATAGCCACTTTTGAGTGATTGACTTTTTGTACAGGGGGCATGTCTAATTTTTTTTTTCTAAGAATGTTTTATCAATGGCATGAAGGATGAGATTCATGCCCATGTTCTCATGGCTTAGCCTCAGAGTTGGGTGGATGCTACTAAAAGAGATAAGAAAGCACAACAAGTTGTCTCTTCTCAAAACCGAAAATACTCCTTTATTCCTCGCACTAAACCAGTCACTCCCACTCCTTCTACTCCACTAAAGATCCAAAAATTAACCAGGGCCAAAATGGCTGAACTCTAACTCAAAGGCCTTTGTTATAATTGTGATGAAAATATTTTTCCCGGGCACAAGTGTAAGGAACAAAATATTTTTATGGCCATCTCGGAGGATGTTTCAAATGAATATGTGGAGGCTCCCCTTGTGTTCATGTGACCTAAACCCAGTGAAATGATCCCTCCCTTAGATTGTCCAGAAGTAGAACCAATCATTTCCCTAAATGATCTCACTATCTTCTCTGCTCCCCAAATCCTCAAGCTAATATTGGTGAGTACCACATGAAATCTCATATGTTTTCTATTGACATGGGCAGTTGTGACATTGTGTTGGGTGCAGAATGGCTAAGGACTTTGGGTCCCATTCTCATGGATTTTAAGGAATTAACCATGCAATTCCATCAAGAGGGCCAACAATATAAGTTACAAGACATCACCATCAGTTCCCTAGAGATTATAAGTTCCCATCGCATGGAAAATATGCTCAAAAAAGGTCATTTTGGCATTATTTCCCAACTCCATGCCATACAATCCACTAAGACACCCTCTGTGCCGCAATACCTCCAAGCCATCCTCTCTAAACATCAAGTGGTTTTTTCCACTCCCCAGGGACTCCCTCCTTCTTGTGGTGTTCATGATCATTCCATTCCCCTTGTCCCAGGAAGCCTTCCTCCCAATATTCGTCCCTACCATCATCCCTTTTCCCAAAAAAAGGAAATTGAGAAAATTGTTCAAGAATTGCTCAACACAGGTGTTATCCACCCTAGTATGATCCCATACTCTTATCTTATGATCATGGTCCTTATGAAATAAGTTTCTTGGTGCATGTGTCTTGAATTCCGCACCCTCAACAGACTCACCATTAAAGACAAATTTCCCATTCTTGTCATTGATGACCTCTTGGGTGAATTGAGTGGCACCCATTTCTTTACTAAACTTGATCCTTGTTCTGGCTACGACTAGATCCGTATGAATGAGGAATACATTTCTAAGACAGGATTTAGAAATCATGAGGGCCACTATGAGTTTTTGTTCGTGCCCTTCGGCTTGTGTAATGCTCCCTCCACTTGCCAAATCCTCATGAATCATTTCTTCCGTCCTTTTCTCTGTCATTTTGTCTTAGTTTTCTTTGATGATATCCTCATATATAGTTAAACCTGGAGAACCCATCTTGCTCATGTGGATCGAGTTCTCCATCTACTCTCTCAGCACCAACTTTTCCTCAAACAATCTAAATGTGCTTTTGGCACCTCAAAATTTGAGTACTTGGGTCATCTTGTTGGCAAGGCCGGTTTTAGGGTGGATCCTAAAAATATTGAAGCTATGTAATATTGGCCTCACCCAAAGACTCTCAAAATATTGCATGGATTTCTAGGCTTAACAGGATATTATCGCAAGTTTGTTAAGAATTATGGAAAGATTGTGGCACCTCTCACTACTCTCCTTAAAAGGAATTCTTTCACTTGGACTTCAACAACTTCTCAGGCTTTTCAAACCTTGAAGATGACCATTTGCACCACTCCAGTCTTGGACCTTCCTGATTTCACAAAGAACTTTGTCCTGGAATGTGATGATTCTGTGAAAGGAATTGGCACAATCCTTATGCAAGAGGGTCAGCCTTTGGCCTTTACCAACAAACAATTGTCAGAGCGACATTTGGGTAAATCAATCTATGAAAAAGAAATGTTGGGTATTCTTCATGCTGTGGATATTTGGTGCCCTTATCTATTGGGGAAATTCTTCCAAATTAAGACAAATCATCAAAGCCTGAAGTATTTTCTAGAACAACGCCCTTCCTCCCTAGAGAAACAAAAATGGGTGACTAAGCTTTTAGGATATGATTATGAGATCATTTACAAGAAAGGAAAAGAAAATGTGGTTGTTGATGCACTTTCCAGAAAATATGAAGATGAAGGGTCCATTTTTTCTCTTTCCTTCATTGTACTAGATTGGCTCCAAGTTGTTCTCTAGGAATGGCTACACGATCCCAAAAGTTCGCATTGATACAACAATTGCAGGCCAATTCTCTAGTCTCCCCAGGGTAATCTTGGCTAATGATGAGCTTCGATACAAAGTCCATTTGTATTTAAGTAAATAGTCAAAAATTAAATCCACAGTACTTTATGAGCTTCATGCTACACCCACCGTTGGGAACTCAGGGTTTACCAAAACCTATGACCAGGTCAAACGTTCTTTTTTCTGGGATGGTATGAAACAGGACGTTCACAATTTTGTGGTTGAATGTGATGTTTTTCAATGCAACAAGAGAAAAAAATTAAAATATCTTGGCACACTACAACTACTTATGATTTCACTTTCTATTTGGAAGGATATCTCTATGGATTTTATTGTAGGATTACCTAAATCTGGAAATAAATCAGTCATCATAGTGGTAATTTATCGTCTTTACAAGTATTCTAATTTCTGTTCTCTTCAATACCCATTTACAACCTCCACTATGGCTCAACTTTTCATGGATCAGGTCTTCAAGCTTCATGGCATGCCTCATTCTATTGTTTTTGATCGCGACCTAACTTTCACCAACAATTTTTGGCAAGAACTGTTCAACCTAGAAGGCACCCAATTACATGTCAACACAACTTATCATCCCCAGACTTATGGTCAAACTGAATTTTTCAACAAGTGTTTGGAAACATATTTGAGTTTTTTTGCATCAGAAAGGAAAAATCAGTGGGCTCAATGGTTATCACTAGCTGAATGGTGGTACAACAATTCTTACCATACAACTACCTGCATGACCCTTTTTGAAGCAGTATATGGACAAAAACCACCTGTATTCCTCTCATACTTGCCAAGTGTCTCGAAGGTCCATGCGGTTGACCAAATGCTTACAATTCGAGAGGCTATTCTCCGTACCCTCAAAGATAATTTGGTCATGGCCCATAATCGCATGAAGCAACAAGCAGATCAAGGTAGCTCTAAACGTCAATTTTCAGAAAGAGATCAGGTGTTTCTTCGACTGCAACCTTATAAGAAAAATTCCCTCAAGGATGACCATTGTCAAAAACTGGCGCCCAAATTTTATGGTCCTTATACCATTATCAAGCATGTGGGATAGGTGGCTTATCAGTTAGCTTTTCCCAGTCATTCTAAGCTCCATCCTAATTTTCATGTTTCATGCTTAAAGAAGGTGATTTGAACTAAGTGCCAAACTCAAACCAACCTTCCCGATTTGGATGAAGAAGGCTCCATTTAGCTACAACCGCAAGTAGTTTTGGACCAGCATGAGTGTCGTCTACTTCAACGAACTATCAAGGAAGTGTTACTTTAGTGGAAAGATACAACTCCAGCGGATGCCACCTGGGAACCAACTACCATTGTGCAACAATTTCCTCATCTAAAGCCTTGAGGACAAGGTTGTTTTTTAAGGGGGAGGACATGTTAGGTACCTAACCCCTCACATAGGTAGAACAATATATTTCCATGCAATAAAGGTTAATATTAATAAGGCCTATCAATAAGGAAGAATAAATCAAATGTAAGAAGACCTAATAGAATCTTCCGCTTCTAGAATGATCTTAATCTAGATTGTTCTTTTGAGAGACATATTTAGTATAAATAGGAGTAGAGGGTATGAAGCGTTTGGTATTGGATATTATTGTAATAGAGCTTTGCTCTGTTGGAGGTTTCTCCCTCGAAGAGGCAAGTAAACATTGCTTTGAGTAATCAAAGTGCTATTTCTGGTGTTATTTTGGTATTATTGTGGTGTTCTTTTGGTTATATCATTGTTTATCTTCCATTTCTAGCCAATTATTTTTGTTTTGCATACTATTTTTTATCTGTAGTATTACATCGAGACGTGCACAAGGTAATCTTGCATCAACATCATATAATTGTATCTTACTATTTTGTATTTTAATTGTGCATGGTGATTTTGGAGGGCGTTTGACATTTTTATCTCTTTGTTGTCCTCTTAGATGTGGAGGAATTGGAGGGAGACCATGCATCTTATCATGATGGTCATTTAATCCACTTAGTTAATACCCCACAAAAATCACCAACAAGACAACACAATACTTCTTTCAAACCTATAGTAATAACACCCCACTCTTAGTTGGGGGTATCAATTTATACTCGTAGGAGATGAGAAGGGGAGCATTGGGACCATGACCGTCTAAATGTATGCAAAAGGTTGGTGGCATAAGACAAGACCATGGAAGTGGAAATAGTGCACAAGTAGTGATACTATGTACATCACGTGATTACCGATGCCTCAATGTGTATTTCACTAATGTCAATGCTTGATGACAACAAGGGGTTGTTGCACGACATATAACCTATCAAAGTGGAGATGTGGTAAATGGTAGCATACTTCATGATATTTGTATAGGATGGGGTAAACACATGATGACTATGATCAAGTGGTTGAATAGTTGAAACAAGGAGTTCACTACTATCAAGTGGTTGAATGGTCAAAATAGGAAGCTAAATATGAGTTGTAACTGTAAGTCAAAATTAAGGGAGTTCTAGAGACAATGGTCCGTGTAGTGGAAAAATATTTTACAAAAGGCACAAGAGTTGTTTTTCTTTTTTTGTGTAGGATCCTTTAAAGGAGGGAGAGGGGTGCCCTTAGCTACTATAATTGGCGGTAGAGCAGCTGCCATGGGTATAAAGTAGGTTTTGTAGCTAAAGTAATGTCCAAAAGAGAGGAGCGACATGACCATGGATGTTATAAAGGACACAATGAGTGAAAACATGTGTTGGCGCAATACTCAATCTGAATCAAATGGACAAGGCGTGGTAGTGCCCCCAACTTTCTAATTATTGCAGCCAACATTTTTTCTAGCGTGTGTTTAGTAATTGGCGTAAAAACTAGCATTAGAGGAGGTGCCACATGTGATGGGCCATTGGGAGATAGTATGTTGAAAAAGATTGATTTTGTTAGTGGAGCCAAAAAAGATTGAGGGAAGGGGAGAAAAGATAATAGGCAGGTTTCCCAAGGATCAACCCTAGAAGGGTTAACATATCCATATAAGGTGTCCCAACAACTTTAGGTGGTGGAAGAAAAAAGGGATATGGTTAATGGAAGTCCTTTGATGAAGATATTTTGGAGGTGAGAGTCTGGCCAAGGTGTGAGATGTTCTTGTGGGATGAAGACACTATGTTACCAAATCTGATGGGCATGGAAGGTGTCTGGAATTGAACATCCTAGGGGAGTGATTGTAATGTACATAGGAGAGGTTAACCTAAATTTTAACCTATGAATAATTGAGGCTTAATACCTTGTCCACATCTTAAAGAGGTATCTTAGTGGCCAACATTTTTTTTTTTACAAGAACTAAGTGGTTATGGAAAAAAATTCATTTCTAGACCATCTTCCCAAACTATTGTTTTCACATTGATTAGTTACATGATGACAACTGTAAATCCCAACGTAGTTAAACAAAAGGAAAATGCATCTAAAAACCATAAGATTACTTGTTCAGTTAGGGGTTCCTCCTATCTCCAAGTTCATCACAAAATTAAAGCACTGACCCGCAACACCTTTCTCTGTAAAAACTTCCCAAGAACCCCCAGTCGGTTGTAGGGCTTAGGCCTAGGCACTGGCCCATGTTCCCATGACACTATAAAAAAAATGAAAAATATCCAATTGAGACTCCAAGGCTTAGACATGTGATTCCAGGGCCCAAATATGACCTTTTTTCTCCTCCAACTAGCCCAAGTTCTTGTCTTCTTTGGATCCCAAATTCAACAAAGAGGTCATATTCCTCCTAAAGCTTCCAATGGCTTCTGTTACCTCACATTTAAGCTCTCTTGCATAATTATCAACATGTCGGGTATGATATTTTACCCTTTGCAAACCATGATATAGACAACATTCCTCTTCAACTTCAAAATCCCATCTCTTATCCATCCCTGCATTAACTAACAACCACCACCATAAATGCTGACACCGTAGGAAGAGGAGGAGAGACCCTTCCAGGGAGATGAACAATGTAGCCTCTGCATGGATCCAAAAGAAAATCCAGAGAAATAATGGCATGAACAAAGGATAAAATGAGCTCAATTCATCACAAATTTAATGCTAGAGTATAAGAAAACTAGAGCCACCTTGAAACATAATTCCTTCATTCATAGCCTCCATGATGATTACTAGTGCCCTAATTAATTCACAAGCATGTAGATCAATTAAGTCATCTTCTTGTTTATTATTTGTATGATGTGTGGGGTATGGTAGTGGTCGTCCTCTCCACACGCCTCTTAAATGACCTGCAAGTCCCCAAGCCACTGCCATTTGTCCACCTGCATGTCAAGCAATAATGTCGCATATGTCACCCCTTCTCCAACCCATTTTATTTGCACGAACTAGGATATTTGTAACTCCATGGTCTGCCATCCTTGAACTTATGTAGACTATGAATTGAGATGAATGACACATGTCCTTATGGAATAAGTTCATATCCATCTGTCTCCCCTTCCCTCTAAAGGATCCCCTCCAATAGATTAACTGCTATGCTTGTCATTTTGTCTGCGTATGTGTTGAGATCACAAAGGATGTTCCAAAAGAAAACATTTGTAAACAAATCCAACAAGTCTTTGATTCTTGAGAGGAGTTTCCTGAGGTGGGGGTCTCTTGACATTGAATGTGAATGAGCCAATCAAATAATCGATAAGGATTCACCCAAAAACAGAAATCTTCGTATACCTATTTCTCTTATCACTTTGAGGCCTTGGAAGAGGGAAATAGCTTCTGCCCAATTGGTCATGTTCTTCTCAATGCCCCATGCAAATTTACTTTCTACATTTACCTCAAGGTTATTAATTTCCCCCTCTCTCTCTTGTCGCTCCAACACCGTTGGATGAAGGGGCATGCCTCATCCAACAATGCTCCATGTACCCCCTCGGTCATACTCAATACCTCTTGTACCATGTTCCCTATCTATTCCCTTAGCTCTACCACATGAAAACACGATG
>SNQJ01S0086878.1:41036-54256 GCA_010110895.2 Picea sitchensis
GTTGGGAAGTTGGTTATCCATCTCCAACTTCCTCCACGAATTTAGGCTCCAAAAATGTCTAATAACCCCCAAAAATGGATAAAAACCATTAACAATGGGTTAATTACATTAAAATTAACAAAAGTGGTTGAAAAACCCACTTTATAACTATATTATAGTTAATTTTTGGGATTATCCCCCTTCGTCTGGGCGCGTGCACCTAAATTAAGGTCAAATTGGCATCATAGGGCCAAGCGCTAACCCAAAGGGCTTAGCGCTGGCCCTTGTCCTGCTAGCTCCCGGTCCCGTGGCTTGTGACATATACCCGCGGGCTCAAACCATAACTCTTTAACTGTGCACATACTATGGTTATTTAATAAAACCATGGGTCAACACAAATCCGCACACACACAAACTGTTGATCATATGTAAACATAATGTGACCGCGGGTCGGGGCTAAGCCCCGGCCCGACCCCCCCGCCAATTAATTCAACATACAAATTCAAATAATTAAACCCCCACATTGTAAACAAGAACTATCCGGTGGCCCGTTGGTCGGAGGCTCGTTGCGAAGGCGCTAAGTGTGGAGGAGGTCGCCGGTTCGAATTCGGTCGACACAATATATTTTTAACAAACCATTAGCCATTACCCGGGTGCCACGTGGCAGCCCGTGATTGGGCCACGTGGCACCCAATCACTTGCCCAATATACGCCACGTGTCAACAAATGATTCGACAGCTACCAACCAATAATCGCTTTCCACGTCATCACATGTCATATGCCCAGTCAGCCTTGCCACATCATCGCCACGTCGGAATCTGTACTGCCTCATCATCCGACGTACATCTTCCCAGTCAGCTTGCCACGTCAGCTGCTGACGTCACCCGTGCCACATGTCACCCTTCCAGTGGTGACACGTGTCACTTCAGGATTGGTCCAACCATATACCCAAAATGCCAAATCTTCCTGACACGTGTCATCATCTGGAGCCACCACGTGTCCTGTACGGACCTGCCACGTGTCCTATACGGACTATACAGACAGGTACAGTCAACATCCAAAAATTTTGCCTATTTGGCTTTTCAGACAGAATGCGATATCTTCTTCATACGCACTCTGTTTGACAAAGTAAATATACCACCGGAATCAGGAAGACGAGACGGACGCAATGGCACATCTTTCGTCAGATTTCGAGCACTTTCATTTTTGAGCATTTTTCAAGCCCTGTCAGGCTTCTGAATTCGATTTCGAATCACCTAACATGGCAGCTCCTCAAGAACTCAGACCCCCCCCCTCTCTAATATACGTACCACCTAACCTCCCTCTGGGATCCTTCCAGATTGTCTTTCAATACCGTCCCCTCTCACCTTTCTCCACCTATTCTTCCACTCACCTCCCAGCCTATCTACTCCTCCTCTCTCTATGCTCCACCTGTATCCTTCACTACACGTCTCCAACTCCATGCTCCCGATACCTCCATCATATTCACACCTCCTCTCACTTTTTGACACCTGTCTTCACATGTCATCTACCCTCGCATCCACTCATCCTGTCTTCCTATTGGACGTCTGCCTCCACGTCTTCATGTTCACAACTAGTTCATCACAGTGAAAGAGAGGAGAAGGGTCAATTACAGTCGATATAGACTGCACTTAGCTTCTGAAAGCTTGGGCACAGATAGAGATTTAAGTCTCAGTCGCAGGTCAATGCAGATTAGTTCCAGAACACTTCAATGGACTCTGCTCATGCAACCAGTTATCTCCAGTGGAATTCAACAAATCGCAGGCGTGCCATCGTTCAACGCATAACTTTGTGCTACCACTCCGAGCCTTTCTCTGCCATCTCAGTTCCTCCAATGCATGCATCATTTCTGTCTCAGAGACAATAATAGTTTTTATTTTATTAATTCCAGCATTTTCTTAAATTAGATACAAGAGTGGTCTTCTGTGTGTGATAAGATTCACTCTTGTTGATTAAGTCCAGTGTCATAGTTAAGTTACTATTTTGATTTACGAACAAATACCTGGATTAGGTCTCAGTCCCCTAAGGACGAGAACCTCTCCAACTCTTTAAATAGTTAGCTTTTGGATATTGTAAGGTTGGATTTTTTGGGAAAGAATAGAAATACATCAGACTGGTTGGACCCGTTCTATGCATGGATTAAAGATCTGTACCTAGTGAACATACTCTTGATGACAGTGTTTCGTTCAAATATTTATGTGTTTTTATTCTTATCTTGAATACAATTTTTGGTTTGTGCAAAGTACATTTCATTTCCTTTTAGCTATTGTATAACTTGTTTTCATTGATATGCAACCTATCAAAAAGCTAATTCTTTGGTGAAAATTTGTTTTATTTGCAACCTGTGGGAGTAACTATGTTTTTGATACATGTTTAATGTCTTGAAATAAGATTTTAAGTATTGAACTTCTTGCAACAGATTATTCATTGAGTAGTTTGTTTTGTTCCCCTACTTTTATATTATTCCACTGTTCTGTCATTAGTGTACCACCAACCAAGGAGGACCCTCATCCCTATCATTCTTCCAACCCAACCGTCCTTTTGTCTTGATAGAGTAACCCTCTGACCAACCAACACAAAAATAAAAGAAACAATCATTCTAAAGTTATAGGTGGCCTAGATTTTCCCTTTAGCAGTCAGATGAAGACCTTAGGACCAACAGTAACAACTGGGTGAAGAGGGGTTGGGTGTGAGAGAATTTTATGAGAAAACACTTGGAAAGGGTGACACTTCTCGACCACTTAAATGCAGTATTTAAAAATTGATGGCCAAAAATAATTGGCTCGCAATATCTTTTGTGTTGTCACAAGCCCAGATAAATGACCACCACACACCCCGTTGTGAAATTCATTAAGAAAGTCCTTAGCCTCCTCATGAGTCAAACAATGATGCAAAATATCGTCTACCCCTCAACGATACAAATTGTCATCGATAATAAGGTAGTTCTTGGCCTGATGACATATACGTCGTCCATCGTCTCTCAACAAATGCTAGGGGAGATTTAGGGTTTTAAGGTAGACTAAAATATCTCCATACCAGGTGTCTGAATATGCGATAAGGAAGATATTTTCATCTATGAATGAATCTTCATGAAAAAATTCCTCATCCATCCTAGGGAAGTTTGACATCAGTTATGCAAAAACTAGTGATTTCTTGGATTTCACGAAGGTAAAATCGAGATCAAATTCTTGCAAAATAAAAATCCACTTATTGTATTTCCCCCTATGATATTCCTGGTGAGGATGAATTGAAATGGATTGATATCCACAACCATGGTAGTCTTGCAGAGTAAGATATAGTGATGCAATATCTAAACCACATGTACGGTGGATAAGGCTAGCTTATCTACGTGGGAGCACTTGAGTTCAGGACCAACTCGATTTTGGATAAGGTAGTTGATAATATGCTCACAGAGCTCTTCATCCTCTTGAATAAGAACCATACCAACCATCTCTTTGTACATGGAGAAGTAAAGAAAAAAGTCTCTATTGTAGTCTGGGGGCTTCAACAGAGGCATCGATACCAACGCTTTCTTAAGAGCATCAAATTATTCATGGGATCACTCATCCCATATGAACGAAGTGTCCTTCAAAATATGCATGAAACCCTTATTTGTGTTGGAATAATTGGCTACGAAACGAAGCAAGAAGTTATCCTTCCCATGTAAACCCTGAAGTTGTCGAAAGTTGGGCGGGGGAGGAAACCAAAGTATTGCCTCAACCTTCATAGGATCCACCATGATCCCATGCTCAAAAGCTATGAATCTTAAAAGGAAACAAAACCTAACACAAAATATGCATTTGTGAGGGTTCAACCGAATGCGATAATAGCAACATATTTCAAATACTAGTCGAAGGTGAGTCGAGTGATCTACCCTCTTGCAAGAGTGAGTAGAGAGATCATTTAGGTAAGCCTCTAAGATATGTTTAAGACAGTGAACCACAAATTTCATGGCACGTTGAAACATCACTATGGAGTTTTTAATACCAAAAGGAATTTTTCGATATGCAAAGATACCCCAAGGACAAATAAACATCGTCTCATGTTGATCCTTGGGTTTGATTTGAATTTGATTATAACTTGAAAATCCATCCACAAAATAAAATACTTCGCTTCCCACACATTCATCAATAATATGATCAATAAAAGGAGTGGGGAAGTATCTTTAGGAAAGGATTTGTTGAGGTCCCTAAAATCCATACATACACAGACGATTCCTTGCTTTTTATCTAGGGGAATATGGTTGGACACCCATTCAGTCAAGTGAACTCGATAGATGAATCCAACATTGAGCAGCTTCTCCACCTATGCCTTAATAGCATGGGCCTTCCTAGGATTTACAGCTCTAAGATGTTTTCAAATAGGTTTAGCATTCACGTAAGTTTTAATTTCACGTTCAACAATGTTGGGTTCCATCCTTGGAATATCTTTGTATGACTAAACAAATACATCTCATAATTTCTTGAAGAGATCGATGTAGATCCAAATTTCCTTAGGCGAACAATTTGCATCGATATATACATTTTCAATTTTACCAGGAGTTCGAGAGATGTCAATCCCGATGGTAGGAGAAATGTTTGCCATGTTTTATTTGGCATAAATACCATGTGTATCTAATGGAACCATGGTGTGACCAACCATCTCACTCAGGGTGGACCTAAAATCATCATGTTCAATCCTAACAAGATCTAGGAGAAAATAGGATCAATGATGCATATCGTCACAAGGCCTATCAAGACCAGACATGGCCTCTAAGATGGCTTCATCCGACGGTAAAGTATCATCAAGGAAATCATTTGAACAAGATGATTGGATGGCTCATATGGGCTCTAAGACGAGATCGACCTTGTCCGTCCATGAGGAGGAAGGATCTAGGTCAACAATATCTTGTTGTATATCCTGATACACATTTTCTACTGCAGACAAAGGCATCACCATCCCAATGTGTGAATGACCTTCGTAAAACATATTCAAGGAAGGTAGGGTCCAAGGGTCATTGAAATACAAAGTACAGAAAGGAACGGATCTTATCGAAGATGAAGACTCATCGTAGATGGCATTAATGTATGCAATTGGTGCCATGAAATAAAAATTACCCATCAATGAGGAATACATCCCGACACCAACATTCTCAATTTCCTGCTGAGAATTATCAATAACAAGGACCATAGTCCCCACTGATGCAGAAGGACTAGGATGTGAAAAGGACAATTGGTCGATTATCACAATCTTTCCTTCATGAGGAAAGAATAGAACATGAAAAACTGACGACACAATGGTTGTCATAGAATAACTCCAATTACGCCCTAGAAAAGATTGTAGTCAAGAGGCGCATCAACCACCTCAACCTTGACCTCAATGGTCTTTCCACCTAACTGGACCAAAAAAGTGGGAAGGATAAAAGAATGTCCATCGAATGCATTCAACATGGTCATGGAGTGATAAAGGGGAGGTGTTATGGAATAACCCCCCTGGATAGGTGGATCTTCCCTTGGATTAATGACCCCTATACCAAGACAAAAAGATACAAATGGACACCAACATCCCTTTTATATTTGTTTAACTAGTTGAAAAGAGAGGAGAAAAGGTGATTGTACCTATTTCCCATGTTTTTCCTTGCTGCTCCACTTTGAGCTTGATCTCCAAACTCTTTCGCACATCTTGATATCTAAAAAACCACAGACATCAAAGAGAAAACAAGGGAACCCCTAATCTACCACATTAGATTAAAAAAATTCATCTATAGTAGACAAGCATATGTAAATATACACAAAATAGAAGGAAATAGGCCAAGTATATTATTAAAATGAGAACCCAAAGAGAATACTTACAAACATGGATGATGATGCAGCATTCCTCCAAGCTCCCCTCACCCATCCCTTGCATGATGCTCCCAATATCATAAGTTTGATATGCAAAAGCTTCCTCCTCTTCTCCATTGAAATCCCTCATTATAGGATTTGGAGGCTTAACCACTATGGAGAAGATCACTCATTAGATCCACTAAAGTGGGATCTCCAATATTTTTAGGGAGGAAATATCTCTCAAGGATTTAAGGGAGAAAATATCTCTCAAGGATTTAAAGGAGGAAATATCTCTCAAGATCCACCAAATTAGGATTTTGGTTTGAGAAAATATCTCAACCATCCATGAGATTCTCAACCTTTCCTTGAAAATAGGAAACCAAATGTGAGGTAGATTCTCACACTAAATTAATTTCCTTTTTATGAATATCAATAAATCATTCATGTGCACATAGTATTTTGACCTTCATATAATATATTTCTCCTCCACATTGACTAGAGATTGTGAAAATTTTTCTTTCATGGTGTTAGTGTATGTGACACTTTCATGATGCTTGCGACACTTAGGGTGAGGTACTTAAGTGTGGCATATTGGTGTGTAACATATTCCCCCCTAAAGTGTGAGGTCAGAAGAGAAACTAATGGCCAAAACACTTTACAATTATTCAATGCAAGGTCATGGAGTTGTAGAACCTGAAAGAAGATGCAAACAACCATAAAAAAATATTAATATATGTTCCATTTCCAAGGCATACATACCTATGCTCGGAATACGAGATGAATCAAAGAACGATCGTCAACCAAGACACTGCGGATCCATGAAAAATATTGATTAAGGATATGTCCACCAAAGATACAATGTGGATCCATACCTCCATGACATGAACTGATCATAGCCACGAAAAGTACACAGTGGAGCCATGAGATGATAAAACATAGCCATGAACCAATACAATGTGGCTCTATGTGACAGTATATATATCAAAATGCTCAAATGATCTCCTTCGTAGCCTGGGAAAAGTAGATAATAGAGTGAAAACTCATCCCAAGGTCTTCATCCCAATCGTGATGTGGTACAAATCTAGCCACGTGAATAGATGTTTTGATGTCTAACATGGTAGAAACCACTTGATTATTGGTCATTGATGTATACCATTAACAAGTGTGAGGGAAATCACCAATGATGTTAATGACTCCCAAGGTACCCTAGTACATTCCAGCGAATGTGAATAAATGAGTTGAGGTCGAACATTTGTGAAATCATCCAATCAAAGGTCAATGATGTAAACCCACTATCGGAAGCAAGGAGGTTTTCCATTGAGGCATGAAGGTCCCAAAGTACTAACTGGTTTCTAATTCTAATTCCTAGATGATTTATTGAAGTCAACAGGAAAAGACTCGTTGAAGGAGGGCCTTGATGTATCCCCCATCATCGACAAAAAACTAACACAAAAAAGTGATGTAAGATGGTGAATCGAATGAGTATGGACTGACACAGGAAATGGAAACAAGCAACACTGAAGATGGATAGTTTTAAGTGAAACTTCCCTTGAACATGATGAGGCATGACAATTGACTTGGTAGCATTGACTCGACGAGTACCAATAATGTAATGTGACGATAATACGAGCACTCTTCGAGTGGATGAAAAAGTATGGCAACACATGGAATTGGTACGACTCAGAGACAAGCGAATTAACCAAATGTAAGACAATACGCAAACAAGTGCCATGTTCAAGGGTGACAATAGCTACCATAAAGGATTCCCAAAAACTTGACCCACTTCCTTCAATTTCCCCCCCACCCAGATAGATGAGTACCTCTTTCTCATTTAACGAGCTCGAGGAGGGTAACACATGCTCGATATAACTCACCTTCAATAAGTTCCTCTTCCTTTGTTTAACAAACTGGAAGAAGTAAGGGTTCATTCCCAGATAGGCCCTTCCATGTGTAGTTTAGAGAGTCCAGAGAAGGAAAAATTGGTGGTTTTTCATGTTTAGAGAGTCTGAAAAGAACTTAAAGGCGACTCTAGGGTTTTCTTTTTTCATAAGTTTTAGTCCCTAAGGTCTGAAAAAGAGAAACTATTACTCGAAAGATGCCCTTTCAAACCTTTTAATGAGTGTGAAAGGAAGCAAGATCACTTGACAATCTTTTCATGTTTAGACAGTCTGAAAAGAGATTAAAGGAGACTCCAAGGGGTTCATTTTTCGTATAACCTTTACGAATCCAAAAAAGTGATAAAAGTATACTCGATCACATTCTCACATATTTACGAGCACGAGAAAGAAAACAGACTAATCTTGGTAACTTATTCTCATGTATTTATGAGCACAAGAAAGAACAAAGACTAAGCTCGTTCTAGAAAAATACTACTACGTGATGATGGGAATGACCTTCAAATGAGGATCACTCCTAGCAGTGTGTCTCTCTAGAGGTATTTTCCCCCAACTTCTTTGGTACAAGTTGGCGTTTTTTTCCAGCATGATGTCCAGAGGCTAGAGACCTGCCCCCCAAGTGTCGTTTCTTCCAATCACTCATCTTCTTTCCTCGTTTAGGTTTCTAGTTACTAATGGAAACATTTTCACTAGAAGGAGGAAAAGAAGGTTCAAGTACACAATCCAGAGTGAGAATCGATCGTAAAGGAGGGGATTCTGTTTCATTTTTTAACGAGATTGACAGAGATAATGAATTATGCTCGTCAAGACTAGGTACTACCAATGGATGAGATGAGTCGAAGGATTGTTGTACCTGAGTCAAAATCATGTTTAAGGTGGAAACCTTCACGGTGGGAGGAGCAGGAAAAGGAAAAATCCCCATGAGAGAGGAATCCTGTAGAAGACCTACACCTACACTCTCAAAATTATTATGTCCTAGAAAAGGGACATTATTTGTTGCGACATTGTTGAGATATGGATTTGTATACTCAAGTTGGTCAACTATGATAATCTTTCCTTGATGGTGAAAATGTAATATACGAAACACCAAATATGCGATGACATTCATTGCATAGAACCAACTATGACCAAGTAACAAATTATAATCTAGGGGCGCGTCGACTACTTTGATATCAATCGAAATAGTCTTACACTTCAAAGTCAAAGAGAAATATTTCAAGAGTCCGTGAGATTGGAAACCATGTCCATCAAATGCTTTCAAGGTGGTAGGGGATGGGGTAAGTGTAGGAGAACCAAAGGCTTTCCAGCAAGGAAAATACATGACACAAGTCGAAGCTCCCTCATCCAAAACAGTTGATGGATGTTCTTTCCACCAACCAAAACTTGAATTTGGAATGCTAAGTGGTGGGATACTTTATCCTTAAAATAATCTAGCTTAAAAGTAATGAGGTTCAACTCCTCAGGATCCATGACTCCAATGGCTAACAACAAGGTTCTACATTGATTTGGAAAATGTTCTATAACTTTGAGGGTTGACATAGCACAAGGCGCTCTCTCCAAATATTCAACGATGTGTAGTTTTGGGTAGTGCAGGCATTAGGATTAAATGTCACTTTTAGAATTACACTCTTGGAAAGGCGCAATGATGCATCATAGATTGGATTCTCAATATGAAGAGGATTGGAAGATGGAGGAGGGATAGTATTAAAAGGTTGGTCGACAACCTTCCCTTTAGTCTTATCACATGGAGGAGTGTCATAGGTATTTGCTCGAGTTGTGACATTAACCATATTAAACATGTAAACCTTAGAGGCAATTGTGGAAGCATCCCCATGGTGGGAATGACCTGGGTCACCTCCTTGCAGAGGGACAAGGTTTTGTGCAACCAAAATTTGTTGCTGAATTGGTTGGGAGGCACCCTTTATATATTTAACGACAACCTCACGATGAGGGTAGTCTTTCATGTAGTGGTCTTCCCCACAAATCATACAAGGAGATTTAGGTTTCCTTGTCGATTGAGTATCAGCATACATAGAATTATCCTACTCATTAGAAGGTTTCTTGGAATTTCCCTTGTTTTTATTCTTAACTCCTAGTTGCTGAGATGAAGTGGATTGGACCGCATTCACCTCAAAGGTTTGAGCAGGAGCGGAAGCAGTTGTAGTTTTTGGAATGGAACTAGATTATGGAGTAGGTCTGGATGGATCATTCGACGAATGAGGAGAATTATGGATCATATCGTAAAGTGTGCCAGACTGGGACTAAAAAAATTCTAAATACTATGCACGGTTGATAGCCTACTCCTTAGTAGCTATGTTTCCCATAGCAACATTGCGGGTGATGGGAGGCAAGAGTGACTTTGTAAACCAATCTGTGAGGAATTGGTTTAGAATTGGAGCTTTAATCATCTGTCTCCATCGTCTCCACTCATGAATATGATCAAATATATGGGTAGAAGAGGATTTTCATAGATAAAAAGTTATGTACTGGTCTCGTACCATATAGGAAACTAAAATTGTGTCAGAAAATCCATGGTAAGAGAATTAAAGTCGACAAAAGAGTTACGCGGCAGTTCAATGTACCATTTTGTTGTCACACCTGTAAGTGTTCTCTGAAAAAATATAAGACAAATGGAATCGTCCATCAAAGAGTTGGAAGAACACCATAAGTGGAAATTCATAACATTTGATTGTTAGGATCCTCCCCAGGTTTTTCATCAAATTTCAGAATGTCGAATGGTAATTTGGCAAGGATGGTGGGACAAAATAGGGCATGAAGGATGGGATCGTTTTTTAAATATGACATATTTGGCAGATCTAACGTAGCCAAGAACAATAGCTATCGGTTAGTTTGTTGATATTGGTGATAACCATATTGTGTGGGAACACTAGTAGGACCATATCCAAGTTGTGGCAAGGTGACAAAACTAGATGGTCCTCCCATATAAGGTGGTTGCTCATGTTGTCCACTTATGTAAGGTTGTTGTCCTGCTTGTCCACCCATGTACTGTGATTGAACAGATGGACCTCCTACATATTGTGGTTGACCTGTGGGTCCCCCTATGTATGGCATTGGAAGGGACTGTTGTGTTTGAATCGTGGGGTTTACAGATTGATAGGGCATAGTTCCTTGCAGAGGAATGCCTGCTGGATTAGGTTGAGTCCACAAAGGATTCGAAAATCCTGGATATGGATGTACAAGATACAGATCAGTGGTAATGGGGATAGAAGGACTTGCAGGGGTGTTTTTCCCCCATGCTGGTTGATGTTGCAACCATGTAGTTTTCCCCATAGTAAAAAGTTTCCCTGCAACTGAAGGTTTCCCCCCAGTTGAAGGTTGGCCTCCCATTGAAGATTGACCTATAATGTAGGGAATACTAATTTGTGATGTGTGAGATGGAGGTTGAGTGACGCAGATCCCCTCTGCCCTCCTGGAAGGTACAACATCGACCTCCGAGTCTAAGGATCGTTCAAAAACCTTCCCCGAGCCGAAGCAACTCTTTTGATTCCTCCTCTGGAATCTCAGAATTTTGATCCACATGTCCTTCTTCTGTCACAACCTCTCTGCACGTCTGTGACTTTTTCCCCCTCTACCCTCCTGGAAGGTACAACGTTGACCTCCCGGTCTAAGGATCATTCAAAAACCTTCCCCGAGCCGAAGCGGCTCTTTTGATTCCTCCTCTGGAATCTCAGAATTTCGATCCACAGGTCCTTATTTTGTCACGACTTCTCTGCACGTCTGTGACTTTTTCCTAGATAGGAAATTATATTTCAGGTTTTGGGGCTTTCTATTCCCCGATGTCAAGATTTCTTTGTCCCCTTGATCTCTCGATCACCAAAATGTTGAATTACCAAAACGGCTTCAGCTTGGGTTAGTCCCTTGGCTACACGTCTGGTCCATGTGACCACTTACAATAGAACCGCATTCCTATTTCTTTCAGGATTTATCAATACGAGAGCCCGACCTCTTGTCAACGGGACTCCCGAATTCTTGATTTTTGATTTGCTGAAATGGCCTCCTTTCAAAAAATCTCCTGAAATCCTGGATTGTTGCCATGTGTCCTCCCTCAGATGGATAGTTCTCGTCGTTTCGCGATTTCATGACTTGTGACCCCCTGTGACACAACCCTCTGTCAACTTGAATCCCCGATAGCTGAAATACCGATGGACTCTCGATCTCCACCACGTGTCCTCCACCGATGGACAATCCAGATCGGTTCGAGACTTCGCCACATGTGAAGTCGAAAAAAAATCTTCCCTCTGAGTTTCTCGGTGTCCGAATCCCCGAAGTAGGTGATTTCACGACACACATCCTCCTAATGGATGGTTGCAATCCTTTCGCTATTTCGGGACTTCCACCATGGAGTGTCTCGATCTCTTGTCCTCAAGACCTCCAAAATCCCAAAGTCCGAAATCCCGATGTAAGTGATCTCGCGACATGTGTCCTCCTCCTGGATGTACGGTTGATGTGCCCCTCCTAAGCTTCTGCGCTTTCTTCCTCAGACTTGGAAGAATTTCCAAAAGTCGAAGGCCTCAACCTTTGCTCTGTTCTGCAACCCTTGCAGCTATGACTCCATGCGTAAAAGAACTCGCCCTCCTGAGATTGACTTTCTCTGAAACCTTAAGAGGTTTCCATGACTCCTACACTCCTTGTAGAGTCTCTGCACACACGAAGGTGCTATCCCTTTTGAGCTTTCCTGTTACTAAGTTCTCTTCAGGAACTCGGTCCTTTTACCCTTTCTCCTTCAGATGGAGAAACACGATGCCCTCCTAGCTATCCTCTGCTCAAGAAACCTATTGCTAAGTATTCAGGGTGTTCAGTAACCCTGTGAAGATCCTTCTATGCACTCTTCTTCAATTTCAGAACTCAAAGAGTTCTTCCTTCTGTGCTCTATATGCACATCTACTCAATGCCCACTTGGCAGAGTGTCTAGAATCCTCAGTGATTCTGACTTCTGTTGAACTCATAACATAGTTCTTCTTCAATGTAGCCTGTGCATATGCTCAATGCCCACTTGGAAGATCTCTACAGAACTCACAACAGAGTTTATGTCTGCAACTGTATCTCTCATACACAGCCTTACCTCCAAGGTATTCAACAACCTTGCGATCTTCCCCTGAGTTGATGATTTTAGCTATTGTGCCCTCCTGGCACGCCTATGTTTGAACCCGCAGAATTCAAAAATGCACCCTCTATGCATGGCTATCAGAACCAGCAGCGTTCTGTCACACCCTCCTGGTGTGAAGCCTCAAAGACCTCTAAACCTGAAAATCAAAGAACCTAACAGATAGCAAAACCTATCTGTCCCTGTAAATTTATACCTAAATCATACATCTACAACATATAAAGAACACATATAGACATTCATTCAACACATAAATACTTGCAGGAAAAACTGCTTATGTTTGTATTAAATAAGAATACCTCTTTACAAAGGTATTTTAAACACGAACTTCAATAGAGTCTCGACTCCTTCTCAATTCTCTCTGCCTACTACTCTCTAATAATACAAAGAATATAT
>SNQJ01S0086878.1:54266-86873 GCA_010110895.2 Picea sitchensis
GGATGATGTGGAGAGATGCTCCTGCATCATGTGCCTCAACTGCAAAATCCATGAGCTCCTACTCATGTGCTTCCACCCTCGGTTGTTGAAATCCTCCTGGATCCCAAACAAATTTCTGGAGTTGTTCATCTGCTCCATCTCCCTGCTGATGTTACTTTTCTACCTAGATTCTCCTTGATGGCAGTCTCTTCTGACTCTACCATCAGCCTCTTGATCTTCTTGATCACTTCGTCCAGCTGCTGCAATGGCTGGCTCTGTTCATGCAGTCTCCACTGCTGTAAAATTTTTCTGCAGATGGACATATCACAATGATATCCCATGCCATCTTCATCTACTTCCAACCTCACCTGTTGGATGTGCATACTCTACACTATCACCCTTCTCTCCAGGGCTTCAATCTATTCACATAGATCAACAAAGCTCATGCTATCTGCCTTTTCTTCTTCTACTTTTTCAAGCTCCAACATTGCAGTCTTTTCAGCTTCCTGGCTGAAAATATTGAGCCACTCCTTAGAATGCTCATCTTCTTATGTTTGGGAAGATTCTAATGTCTTTTCTAATTCTTCTTCCCTAACAGTCACAACTGGTTGTCT
The DNA here is from genome assembly GCA_010110895.2 of Picea sitchensis. Taxonomy (NCBI): domain Eukaryota; kingdom Viridiplantae; phylum Streptophyta; class Pinopsida; order Pinales; family Pinaceae; genus Picea; species Picea sitchensis. Next base: position 54,860 of record SNQJ01S0086878.1, read on the forward strand.
TTCTCCTACTGTTTCTACTTCATCTGCAACACATATATCTACCTCCCCTGGGCTAAGTGGTAGGAATATTTCAATTCCCCCAATCATTAGAAGATTCCTCCGATCTTCCTTTTTTGTCAGCTACTCTAGCTGATCCAAATCCATCTCTAAGCTCACTTGCTCTGTCATCTCCTTGGGCTGATCTAAACTCACCTCTGAGTTCATCAGACCTTCAGATAGCCTCATTTCCATTCCCATGCCCACCTAGAAAATTGGGGTTTTCCTCCTGCCCTCCTAGAGGTCCATGAGATCACGCAGTGATCTCATTTCATTGCCCTCCTGGCAATGTGAAATTCCCTGGCTATCCTCATGACAGTCTATGAGATCCCACAAAAATCTCAACTCCTTTCCCTCCTGGAAATTGGGAATTTCTGGGCTTCCCTCCTGGCAGTCCTTGAGATCTTCAGCTGATCCCAATTCATCTTCAGCACCACTGAGATTTCTCCCAGTCTTTGGTTCACATACCTGAACCAATTCCTCAGGTCCGTCGAGGTTTTCAACATGCCTTAACCATCCTCTTAACAACCTACGCTGTCTTCTAGCCATCAACTCCTTGACTGGCCATTTTACCTTCGGCTTCCTCATGGGCCATTCATATACTGATCTTGACTTGGCATTCTGCTGCATCCGCAATGCAAGCTTTTCTATCTCTGCCCTTATATTAGTGAGCTCTTCATCTGGTTTTTCTTTGCTCATCAGCTCTGGGTATTTCCTTCCAGCATATCTATGGCCTTTAGTAGCCATCTTGTTGTATCTGTCTACCCTCCTGGAAAAACCTGCTACTGTCACTCTACACCCTTGAGTGTTTTAGCTTCTTCTACAGTCCTCCTGACTATCTCCTTGATTATTTCCTACCTGCAAACAATCATCACAGAGTTTCTAGCACTCTCTCTTCCTTTGCCTTCTCTCTGCCTGAAATATACAAACAGAGTTCTCGCTCTGATACGTACCAAACTTGATGTGTATCAGAGTGCTCTTTTGCCTCCAGCTTCCCTTGCCTGAAATCTACAGACAAGATTCGAAGCTCTGATACCACAAATTGATGCAAATCCCCTCTTCCCTCCTGGCAGGTACAACATCGACCTCTCGGTCTAAGGATCATTCAAAAACCTTCCTCGAGCCAAAGCGGCTCTTTCGATTCCTCCTCTGGAATCTCAGAATTTTGATCCACGAGTCCTTCTTCTGTCACGACCTCTCTGCACGTCTGTGACTTTTTCCCCAACAGGAAATTATATTTCGGGTTTCGGGGCTTTTTGTTTCCCGATGTCAAGAGTTCTTTGTCCCCTTGATCTCCTGATCACCGAAATGTTGAATTACCCAAACGACTTCAGCTTGGGTTAGTCCCTTGGCTACACCTCTGGTCCATGTGACCACTTACCATAGAACCACAGTCCTATTTCTTTTGGGATTTATAAATACGAGAGCTCGACCTCTTGTCAACGGGACTCCCAAATTCCCAATTTCTGATTTGCCAAAATGGCCTCCTTTCGAAAAATCTCCCGAAATCTTGGATTGATGTCACGTGTCCTCGCTCATATGGACGGTCCTCATCATTTCATGATTTCACAACTTGTGACCCCCTGTGACACAACCCTCTATCAACTTGAATCCCCGGTAGCCGAAATATCGATGGACTCTCGATCTCCGCCACATGTCCTCCACAGATGGATGATCCAGATCGGTTCGGGACTTCACCATGTGCGAAGTCGAAACAAATTATTCCCTTTGAGTTTCCCAATGTTCAAATCCCTGAAGTGGGTGATTTCGTGACACGCGTCCTCCTTCCAATGAACGACTGTGATCCTTTCACTATTTCGGGACTTCCACCATGGAGTGTCCTGATCTCTTGACCTCGAGACCTCCGAAACCCTAAAGTCCGAAAATGTCTGAAATATCGATGTGGGTGATCTCATGACACGTGTCCTCCTCTCAGATGGATGGATATTGTGCCCCTCTTGAGCTTCTGCGCTTTCTTTTTGGACTTGGGATAATTTCCAAAAGCCAAAGGCCTCAACCTTTTCTTTGTTCTGCGACCCCTACAACTATGACTCTGTGTGTAAAAGCACTCGCCCTCCTGAGATTTACTTTCTATGAAACCTTAAGAGGTTTCCATGACTCCTACACTCCTTACAGATTCTCTGCACACACAAAGGTGTTATCCCTTCTAAGCTTTCTCATTACTCAGATCTCTTAAGGAACTCGGTCCTTTTACCCTTTCTCCTTCAGACGGAGAAACACGATGCCCTCCTGGCTATCCTCTGCTCAAGCAACCTATTACTGAGTATTCAAGGTGTTCAGTAACCCTATGAAGATCCTTCTATGGACTCTTATTCAATTTCATAACTCAAAGAGTTCTTCCTTCTGTGCTCTATATGCACATCTACTCAATGCCCACCTGGCAGAGTGTTTAGAATCCTCAGTGATTTTGACTTCTGTTGAACTCACAACAGAGTTATTCTTCAATGCAACTTGTGCATATTCTCAATGCCCACTTGGCAGAGCTCTACAAAACTCACAATAGAGTTTCTATCTGCAACTGTGTCTCTCATACAAAGCCTTACCTCCAAGGTATTCAACAACCTTGCGATCTTCCCCTGAGTTCATGATTTCAGTTGTTGTGCCCTCCTGGCATGCCTTTGTCTGAACCTGCAGAATTTAGAAATGCACCCTCTGTGCATGGCTATCGGAACCCACAGCGTTCTGTCACACCCTCCTGGTGTGAAGCCTCAAAGACCTCTAAACCTGAAAATAAAAAAATGCAACAGATAGCAGAACCTATCTGTCCTTGTAAATGCATACCTAAAACATACATCTACAACATATAAAGAACACATATAGACATTCATTCAACACAGAAATACTTGCAGGAAAAACTGCTTCTGTTTGTATTAAATAAGAATGCCTCTTTACAAAGGTGTTTTGAGCACGAACTTCAACAGAGTCTCATCTCCTTCTCAACTCTCTCTGCCTAATACTCTCTGATAATACAAAGAAGATCTCTCGATCTTTTACATGAGAGGGCTCTTTGAGCTCTTCCCTCCAAACTCACCTACCCTATTCAATTACATTGAATGGGTTTTCTAGTCCAGAATCAGATCTATATCTCAGCCTTAAAAACATTCAAGGCTATCTACTATAATGCCTACGCAAAGGCATGGCTCCATGGCTCAACAACCTACAACATTAATTACATTCAAATTTCAAATTTGAAATGAGGCTATGCGTCTTCCCATTGAATGCATGCACTGATGTGGCTGGCTGGCTGGCTGGATGATGTGGAGAGATGCTCCTACATCATTGAGTAGCTTGTGTAGCCATGGTTGTGTGGATGACTTGACTGTTGACCATTTGACCTATGGGACGACCAAGTAAATCTCTTGGCGTTTGCATGTGTGGAAAAAATGAAGCAGGAATATTACCTGACTCATGTGCAAGAGGAGATGAATGTGCAAGTGGTTGAGTCAGGGTCACCCAGGTCACCAATGTTTCTTGTAAAGAATAAGCACTATCAATATCAACTATGGGAGTTGGGGAAAAATACGAATTCCCAAGTCCTTCAGGAAAACCAAAAATCGGTGGGTTCATGCCAAAGGATGGTGTAGTGGTTGAACCAGGCAGTAAATAGAAAGAAGAAAAAGAATCAAAGTATCTTGTGGATGGTGGATCAAAGAGTGATTTTCCAAGTGGATCAGTAAACATAGGATTCAAAAAAGATGCCAATATTTCTACGAAGATTGGGACCAATTCTTCAACGTGATGGCCACTTCCAGGAGCGACGTTCCCAGTTTCAGAAGTGTGATCTATGATCACTGCTTTGTAAGAAATATTGTGTTGTGGTTCCTGAGTGTCAGGTTCCATACCTTATATACTGTGAAAATTATGATCATAATGCCAATTATGCAAAACAAAGAAACACACTCCTATGAAAACTAAAAGTAATCAACCAAGCAACAACAGATTTAAGGATCTTTCAAAGAAAAGATATCAAGCCACTAGCGAAGAAGTGAGAAGCAGTTACCTCGACCTCCACATAACATTCCTTCTCGGTGCAAGCAACCCTCACTTTCACAGGATCACCCTCCAAGAGTATTGAGAGTGTGATACGATGTCTACCCCAGGTACCATGGGAATGCCCCCACAGTCACCTCTATAGGTACCTAATAAAGGCCACTAAGGTTACCAACTCTCATTCATCCTCCAGGGGGGTACATTAGACAGTCGAGACCGAACGTATGGGCAGGATATCAAATTCCTAAGCTCTTAAAGAGAACTAAAGACAAGTGGACCGATAGGAATCCATAGGACCCCAAACAGATTCGTAGTTCACGAAGCACCGAGACCAAATGAAACCAGTGGTTTCTCAAGAAAAAATCCCAATATATGATAATTCTACTACGATTGGTTAAGCTTTGGAGGGGTAATTTTCATTGCTTTCCTGCAAGCAACCTCGTGTTTATCCCCTATGTGAGAGGGGGTTCCCGTCTATTCTTATACGAAAGTTGGATTTATACACTCTTTAGTATGCTACAGTCTCTTTAGTAGTCTTGGAAAATGTATTCACTTCACCTAGTCCAAAGACCCTAATCTTGAGCTATTGTTGGTGTGCTAAAAACAAAAAATATTTGAGTTGATCTTATTAGCTCGTGATTGATTTTAATGGCTTTAAACTCAAAGGTTTCATAGAGATGAAACTGATGATGTGTAAGAGACTTGACTCCAAAAGAATGCAAAAGAATGCTATGCAGTTCTTTATTTCGATGAATTCTACATACGAGAAGGAGAAGATTTATATTCTTCTTAACAAAAGAAAGCACTCAAAACAATGCAACTTTCAATTTTTGGGATCAATATGATGCCAAAATACCAAGCAAATTTTTCCGAAGACCAAAATGCACATGAAAAATTAGCTCTTTTTCCAAACATAAACCAAATAAAACTTCCAAATGAATGAAAAAATTATTTGTTTGATTAACTATGTAAGGAGATATGAAAACTTTTATCTTCTTAACTTTTAGATGAAAGAGATCTAAGTTTGATACAAATAACTATGAGGAAAAAATCAATCAAACAAAGTGCACTCAAAGTGATGAGAAATGAAAGAAAACAAGTAGGGGATAACCTGTTCAATCAAGAACTCCAACAAGCATTCGACAATCGACAAGCATTCAAGGAATACAAGAAAGTTCAAAGAAGAATCCAAAAAATGATAGGGAGAAAAATAAATCACTCAAATGTCTTGACAAAACAAGAAGCAAGAAAGAGCAATCCAAGCTAGTTTTGGTAAGCACAAAGTCTCAAATCGTTCAAAGAGGAAAGATTTAAAAAGTAAATTAAGACCAACAAACCTTTGTAGGCCTTTTCAATCAGTCAAATAACTAGAAAATTCGCAAGACTCAAACCAAACCAAGAAAAAATAAGGTGAATCAATATCACAATTTGGAAAAGGTTGCAAGCTCAAACAAGAAAATGAAAAACGTGATAAGAACCAAATCCTCAACCCAAACAAAGTCACAAGAAAAAGTGCATACTCTAGGAAAAAGACCTCCAACAAAGGGTTGAGCAAAATAGGGAAACATCCCCTAGATCTTCCCAAAATCAGAGTGCAATGCTCCCTAAAACAAAGAGACAAAGTGCTATAGCGATCCCTAAGGGACCAAAGAGGAGTGTTGACAATATAACCAACGCTCTGATAACCACTCAAGGGGAGTGCTAGTCCTGTAGATGCTTGAAAATGAGCTTAAAAAAGAACAAAATCAATAGATATTGGCTTGGTAACTATGACTACTACTTGATGAAGTAGAGGGAAGAGGGAAGGATCAGAAACAATTAACCAAACAAGATCAAACAAGGAAAAGGTTCAGACGATCCAAGAAAATACAAGTCAATGTCCTTCCTTAGTGGAGTCACCAATATCTTTTATGGAATAATCCCCTACGGACAAGTCGATATTACCTTGGATTAATGACCCCTAGACCAAGACAGAAAAATACAAATCGACACCAACATCCCATTGAGATTTGTTTAACTAGTTGAAAAGAGAGAAAGAGAAAAGGTGATCATACCTATTTTCGGTGTTTGTCCTCGCTGCTCCACTTTGAGCTTGATATCCAAACTCTTCTTCACAACTTGATATCTACAAAACAACAGACAACAAAGAGAAAATAGGGAAACTCCTACTCTACCACATAAGATTAAACAAATTCATCTATAGTAGACAAGCATATGTAAAGATACACAAACTAGAAGGAAATAGGCCAAGTATATTATTAAAATGAGAACCCAAAGAAAATACTTACAAACATGGATGATGATGCAACATTCCTCCAAGCTCCCCTCATCCAGCCCTTGCATGATACTCCCAAGATCATAAGTTTGATATCCAAAAGCTTCCTCCTCTTATCCATGGAAAGCCCTCATTATATAGGATTTGGAGGCTTAACCACTATGGATAAGATCACTCATTAGATCCACTAAATGGTATCTCCAAGATTTTTGGGGGGGAAATATCTCTCAAGGATTTTAGGGAGAAAATATCTCTCAAGGATTTTAAGGAGGAAATATCTCTCAAGGATTTTAAGGAGAAAATATCTCTCAAGATCCACCAAATTAGGATTTTGGATTGAGAAAATAGCTCAACCATCCATGAGATTCTCAACCTTTCCTTGAAAATAGGAAACCAAATGTGAGGTGGATTCTCACACTAAATTAATTTCCTTTTTATGAATATTAATAAATCATTCATGTGCACATAGTATTTTGATCTTCATATAATATATTTCTCCTCCACATTGACTAGGGATTGTGACAAATTTTCTTTTATGGTGTCAGTGTATGTGACAATTTCATGACACTTGCGACACTTATGGTGAGGTACTTAAGTGTGGAATTTTGGTGTGTAACAAGAGGAGAGGCGATGGCTTTTTAACAAGATAGAGACATCATAGATGTTGAATCACCTTCATCAATTACAGTACGTTTGATGGTAACATTTGTATACTCCACATGGATTTGAAAGGACACATGGTAAGGTAAGTGAGGCTTAACGTCCATGACATTAAACTCAATAACCTTTGAGCCACACATGTATAGATCTCCTAACATATATAGAAAGGAATTCCTCTATGAAGGACACATCTGGAGTACCTCCAAAGCCGACATAGCGCATGGGGTTTATCCCAAATCCTCGACAATAGAGTAATTTTTGGCGGCTCTAGAATGAGGATTGTGGGCAGAGTGCTTAAAAAATCCTTTCGGAATACGAGGTGGACGTTCCGGATTTTCAATCTGCAATTTTGTTTCCATATGAGGAGTCTTTGGATCTAAAACAGTCTCTGAAGAACCATAATTGCGAGATCGAGTGGCTACATCAATATGGGACTTAACCATATTGACGCATAGATGGGTAGCATCATGTGCCAAGGATTTTGATTCCTGCTCAACGCATTTCTGGTGTTAGAGGTCCCCAAGGTCATATTTTGGTTATGTGGAAAGGGGTTAGTCAACACAGCGGGCTGTTGTGCTATGAGCCTCGGGGCTTCCTCAATTTTGGGGAACAAGTGGGTAAGGTGATCATATTTACAAAGTTTATAAGGAAACTTCACCTTCCTCTTTTCTTTCTTTCCCTCGCCAACATTATTATTCAAATTATCATTATTATTGTCATCCTTGCCTTTATTTTTATTATTTTTCCCACCCTTACAATTATTACCTCATCCTTTCCTCTTGTTCCCTTCAGGTTGTTGTCTACCATTTTGGTTCGACGATGATTGTAGAGAATGCACATCCGTCGAATGGGTGGTTGAGGACGAAGTTGTATATTTTCCTACTACATACTGGCTAAGAGACAAATCTTTCAGCTGGTTCATCACCAGATCTATAGCCTTAGCATTTTTGGAGCCTATGATGTTGTCGGCATGAGGTTGGGGATTTTGTCTAGGATTGTAATTTTTCTATGACACGTCAGGGATAATTTTGTAAAACATACGAGATTGAGCATATATAAGGTCCAACTATTGGTCTTTGAAGATGGCTTCTTCCTCAGATGTCACTCCAGATGTAGAAACATCCTGAAATGTAAGGAAACAAATACTTGAGGAACCATTCCAACAAAAACTTTAGATGAATGTAGGCTTTAATCAACCTCTTTCATCTACACCACTCTTGGGTATGATCAGAGATGTGGGTGGATTTATCTTGACAAAAATATGATAAAAGTTATATGTTGGCTTCGTAACGAACTAGCAATTGGAAGTGATTTATAAAAACCAATACCATCTGATTGAAATTTCCGTAGGTTCCCCCACGTAGATTGATGTACCACTTCGTGAAAAACCCCATGAGGATGCATTGAAATAGTCTCAAACGAATAGAATTTCCATTAAGGTAGTTATATGAGCACCATAGGTGAAATGTGGTCACATGATCACCCAGGGCTTCACCAGTCTTTCCTTCAAAATTTTGAATGTCAGAAGGAATCTTGGTGGGGATAGGGGGCCATGACGGATCGTGACACATAGGGTCTCAATTTTGACAATTATGGAAGATTTAATGTGGCCAGAAAAGGGAGCCAGGGTTGCAGCATCGGAACCCATGTTCCTGGGAAAGACTGGTTTTGAGAGATCGTGAGCCAACCAGGGTTCTGGTATATACCATGGCCCTGGACGGTAGGATAGTATCCTCCTCCCAAATGATTCATAAAAGGTTGTAAGTTAATCATTACCAAGGAAGTCACTTGCAAAGAGAAAGCAACATTATAAGGATTACTCATATGAGGATATATGTTGTCCCCATACAAAGGAACTTCATGTAGGGGGTTTCCCATACTGTAAAACTGACTCCCTCTGGATGAAACAACATAGGACAAAGGGAGGTTCGTCATGAGAAAATCATTCATAAGAATCAATGTTGTGGAAGAAGGAATGAAGGATGAAATATAAGAAGTATAAGGACTACCCATTTGAGCACTCGATCCTAGAAAAATGAAGCTAGGATTGGGTCCATAGGAAGGAGGATTACAACCTCCTACCATAGGAGTTAATTGAGGGATATGACCCCACCAAATGAGAAAGGAACATAAGGATGTGTTGTGCCCCAAGACCTAAAACTAGGATTCACGTGAGACGACGAAATAGAGGATGACAAGTGTGAAGTCATGTCTGGCATAACATATGAAAAGGGATTAGTGGCCGAAGGTATTGACTAAGTACTATGATTCGGCATACCGTACGAGAATACAAAGGGATTTGTTCCCATGGGTTGAGCAAAGACCATGGGTTGGGTAGCATTAGATGAGGGATCCTCTGAAATCCAAACTATCGATGATAAGGGAGTCAAGGGGATCTCGCTAATCATAGAGGACATAGGAGTCGAAGAGATTCCTGAGACATTCATGTCTGACTCAGTACTCATGGTAGGATGATCACAAGCCTAGGAGGTGGAGATATATGTACCATGCTTATTAACTTTACATCTTTTAGGAGGTGGCTTCGATAAAGGATAAAGACATGGTAGTAAATTCAAAAAATGAAGAGACCCGTGAGGAAGTTGTTCTTGCTCCACGATGACTTAGAACCCAAGATACAATATAAACTCCTAAGGCCTACTAATAATCAGAGAACACACTCCTAAATAAAGCTAAAGGTTAATGCACACAAACATGATATGATGGCTGAAAAGGACCTCCTGAACTAAAGTAGGTATATCTCGCCCAAGAGGGGCCAGAGACTCCGCAGCAATAGAGTGGAGGTGTTAGATCTATTACAAGGACCCTCCTAGGATTCACAGTGCATTCATTCATATTTCTCCAGAGAGAAAATCCTCCATAAATTTTGTGTGTTTTTTGATCCCTATCTGACCCAGGGTACCTGCAGAATAACCCCTGCAAGAAACACTCTGGATGTAGAAACATCCTTCGAAATGTAAGGAAACAAATACTTGAGGAACCATTCCAACAGAAACTCTGGATGAATGTAGGATTTAATCAACCTCTTTTGTCTACACCACTCTTGGGTATGATCAAAGATGTGGGTGGCTTTATCTTGACAAAAATCCGATAAAATTTCTATGTTGGTGTCATAACTAACTAACAATTGGAAGTGATTTATAAAAACCAATACCATCTGATTGAAATTTCCATAGGTTCCCCCACATAGCTCAATGTATCACTTCGCGACAACCCCCATGAGGATGCGTTGAAATAGTCTCAAATGAATAGAATCTTCATTAAGGGAGTTATATGAGAACCATAGGTGAAAGGTGGTCACATGATCACCCATGGCTTCACTAGTCTTTCCTTCAAACTTTTGAATGTCAGAAGGAATCTTGGTGGGGACAGGAGGCCATGACGGATTGTGACACACAGGGTCATTCATAAATTTTGACAATTCTAGAAGATTTAATGTGGCCAGAAAAGGGAGCCAGGGTTACGACATCGAAACCCATGCTCCCGAGAAAGACTGGTTTTGAGAGATCGTGGGCCAACCAGGGTTCTGGTATACACCATGGCACTGGACAGTAGGATAGTATCCTCCTCCCAAATGATTCACAAAAGGTTGTAAGTGAATCATTACCAATGAAGTTGCTTGTGAAGAGAAGGAAACATTATAAGGATTACTCATATGAGGATATATGTTGTCCCCATACAAAGGAACTTCATGTAGGGGGTTTCCCATAATATAAAACTGACTCCCTCCAGATGAAACAACATAAGATAGAGGGAGGTTCGCCATGATAAAATCTGTAATATCCCCACAGACGAGCCCTGTTGTAATCATGTTTATGAATTGTAAATCATGTTTTATAGGCTTTTGAGCCAAGTTAATATAAGTTTGTAAGGATTATGAGTTTATTAGGCCAGAGAGCCTAAGTGTTAAGGTCAGGAACTCGTTTTTGTATATGTAATTATACAGAACATTAATAAAATTATAAACATTGCTGCGTGTAAATTGACCATGATGAATGAGTGATGGGGGACTAAGATTCCATAGAGTGGGTAAGGGATTGGGGGCTAGAAGGTTGGAAAGAGAGGCTAAGTGTTGAGCCTAGGGCCTAAGCCTAGGGGCTTAAGTCCTTGGGAATAATATTTTAATATTATTCCAAAAGCCATGTGAAATATATGTTTTGTCCTAAGTTCCTAGAGAGGAACGCATGCTGATGGAGCACATGTAGCTTTATGGGTGACATGTGTCGACCCAGGCACATGTAGTTAAAAAATTGCAGAAGTCATCCATGGAGGGGATCACTCCTCATTCTGTCATCCTTTGCGTTTGATTTCGGATACCCTCACGTAGCTCTAAAAACTAGAAAACTGAGATGTCTTCCTAAAAAACAAAACATCATTCATCTGATATCATTTTTGGTATGCATTTGTCTTTGGCATACCTATACACCGTTGAGAGAACTGGACGGGATGGGAAAGTTGACCTGTGAGTTCGTGAGCCCAGTCTATCCACCATCGCAGAGCCGAATCTGTACATGAACTATCTATGGGTTGTTTCTTTCTATTTTCTTGAGTGAGATTGTGTTGTGGTTATCCTCACCTTGCGGGAATTGAGTTAAAAGGGGCTAAAGTATTGGATTGACAGGCCCGTGGTTGAAGAGGCAGGTTGTTAGGCTTGTGAGTAGCTCTTTCTAGGTGAAGGATTCTGTTGGGGAGGGGTTTTCTCCCAGAGAGATTCCAACACCATCTACAAAACTCTGAGACTTCCTGATCTAGCCTATTGTGGAGGCCCAGAGAGGGAGGTGAAGCACCGATGGACTTTTCTTGTGAAGGTGTATAATCTTGGGTAGAACAGGCATGTGGGGAATGAGATTCCATGAGTAGTGGGCATAAGAAGTCTCCTAGAGAGAATCCTTCAAATTGCTCTATGCAGTTTTCCTGTAACCTCAGCCTAGTCTAGGATTCCCTTGCCTTGGGTGGAGCTTAGTCCTAGCTCGAGGGTGACCCACTGCTGAGCATGATGAGCAGCATGGTCTAATGCTGGGAGGTTCGTGGAAGGTCTGCACGTGGTTGGTTGAGTTGCACCAATTTAAAAGATAAGTGTTAATTATGTACTTAACTTATATGTGATGCATGTCTGTGTCCTGAAATGTTATCATGTAATCCATTGTAAGTTTGAATTATTGTTAATATTGTTTAAGTCTGTAAAATAGAAGTAAATCCATGTTAAATGTCTTATTTTGATTTCATATGCATCTGATATATATAAGTAGAAGTGTGTTCCACGTGGTAGCATTTTCTCGGCCAGTGGGTTGACGGCTGGGGACGTTACATATTGGTATCAGAGCCAAGGTTTTCAACGTTGAGCCTGAATGGGCCAGATAAGGGGCCATTGGACCTAAGGTTTCAGGTAGAAATTGTGTCTGGAGGGACTAATTTTGAACCTTAGACTATTTTTGAGTGCCATGGGGTTGCTTGGTCATGTCACAAAACTGCAATTGGTGTGGTATTTGGCCAAAGAGAGAGAGAGAGAGCGCAACGCACGAAGTGTTGGAGCCGTTGGATCTGGTCGGTAGGAAAGGAGATCTCTCACTACCGTCAGATCTGGAGAAGGTGCAAGAGATTTATCTTGGAAACCGTTCGGGGATTCAACTATCGGTAAAAGCAAGATGTGCAGATGCATGAACTCCCGATGCCTGAAACTCTGAAGTCTCAAAACGATATACACCGTATTTCAGAGGAAGAAAACTTGATCGTTGTATCAAGCGGAAAGTAAATCACAATTTCACGATTTCGGCTATCGGAAAAAGTGAGATGTGTGAATGCACAAACTCCTGAAACCCAAACTACTGAAAAGAAAAGTAAACGTGGTAGGACCCGATGACGTTTCTGAAGGTGACATGGACCCTCCTAAGCATACCACATGCCACCGTGGTTGTTGGAAACAATAGTGTTACGTGGGCCCGAAGGGGATAAAGTAAATCTGAATTTCGGATGTCGAAAGATTTGGAGGAAACAAGTGTGGGAACCTTCGAGGTCCAAAGTCTTGAAACCCCAAATTCCTGAATCCTGAAACTTCGATGACAGAAGGACCATAGTGGGTTCCAACCATTGGATGTCATGTAAATGTGGACTGTTGATCCACCCTACTTCACGAGTTCAGTAATCAGAACTTCGAATGATAGTTGAGTGCGCTTTGAAATCCCCGAAGGCTGAAAGCCTGAGTAGCACCTAGGGGTCTAACATTGGTCACGACCCGTGATCACATGGGTTGGGGACTAGGAAAGAAGGGGGCTATCACCCAAAAGTTATAGAGCCGAGTAGAGCTCAAAAGATTCATGGGAAAATGAATGTTTTCTTGAATCATTTGGTTTATGAGTTGTGTAGAATTTGTTAAGGAATGACAACCTGATGAATCCATGTTGTATGCATGTGTGTTTGTAGAATTTTAGAAAGTGCCAAAACTGATTAAGGTTGTTGTTGAGAGTAGAGAATGGAAGAGGTACGGATTGCCTCCAATTCAGAGAATGAAAGAGAAGGGATGTCAACTTGGGAGTCGAAGGATTGAACTCCAATGGGCATGGAAAAGAAATGGATAAGGAAGGGCATATGATGAAAATCATTGAAAGATTAAAGAAATATGCCCAGGCTCACCTAGCTGATAGCCACATTCTCATGAGAGTCAGGGATCAACAGGGTGAATTCAACTTAAAGATGTTGAAGATCCTGGAAAGAATAGAAAGGAAATTGGAAAAGGAGAGTGACACAAGAAAAATAGGGAGTCGCAGGACCCCTGAGAGAAAAATAACATCGAGGAGTGTTAGCAGACATCGTCGTCGCTCCCCAAAGAATTTTGGTAAGGAAGCACACAGTAGTTCAATCCCATCGCCTACCAGGAAGCATAGTAGGTCCGGGGTGGATGAAATTAAAGGAGAAATGAATAAGATTAAGCCTCCCACGTTTGATGGAGAACACCAAAAGGAATAATATGTCAAGACATGGCTGCTAGGCATGAGGAAGTACTTCCAATTGCAAAATTATTCCTCTCATGCCAAAGGAAGAATTGTGATGTACCAGTTGAAAGGAAAAGCATCCATGTGGTGGGATCAACTTGTGCAGGTGCAACACATTAGAGAGAAAGATATCACTTGGAAGGAATTCAAGAGGTATTTCGAGAAGAAATATTTGACTAAAAGATATTATGACAGAAATATGAAAGAGTTCTTTGAACTCAAAATGGGCAGCATGACCATTGATGAATACGAGCGAAGCTTTTTGGAACTGTTGAAGTATGTTCTGTTCATCAAGGAGGAGACTATCAAGATTCAGAGGTATCTAAGTGGATTACCACCTTCTATTAGTGACAAGATTCAGTATGATGACCCCAATACCATGGAAGAAATGATAAGAAGAGATAAATTCTTATACGAATAGCAAAGAGAAAGGCCTACCTTTTGAAAGGCTTGGGATGACTGGAAGAAGTTTAAGAGAGACCAGAGGCAGAAGGGAAACAAACCTCCCTTTTTCAGAAACAGTCCTCAAGGACAACCAATGTTTAGAGAGCCGAGAATGGCTGAAGTATGGGAACAAAGGCCAAGACATATTCCCATTCAATGTTGGGGCTGTCAGAAAAACCATAAGTACAGAGATTGTCCCCACAAAAATGGAAAAGTGAGAGTTTTCCATAATGTTCAGCAAGTTGAAACAGTGGAGGACATGGGCAGTAGGATACCAAGGATCTATTAGGCCCTGGATAACAAGCAAGATGAATTTCAATCGCACATGATTGAAGTAGAAGGTATGATCAACAACCATGCCTTTACTATTTAAATTGATTCAGGGGCTAGCCATAGTTATGTATATCCTAGAGTGGTGGAAGGTTTTCATTTATCAAGAAGCAAACATGAAAAGTCATGGTTAGTGCAGATGGCTACAGGAACCAAGAGGAAAGTCACTAAGTTGGTTAAGTCATGTCCTGTGGGTGTGAATGGATTGAGCACAAAGGATGAATTGAACATTCTTCCTTTAGGCTCTTATGATTGTTTAATTGGGATGGACTGGTTGGACCAATACAATGTCATCCTGGACTGTCATAACAAGGAATATACTTTCCTGGATGAGAAGGGGAATCAAAAAACATTCGAAGGAATTCCCAGAGTTGTTACTATCAGATAAATCTCAACAATGCAGTTGAAGAAGTGCTACAGAAAAGGCTGTCAATTATTTGCAGCCCATGTGGAGGAAACAACCAAGGATAAGGTGTCATGTATCAAAGATCATGCGGTACTAAAGGAGTTTGAGGATGTATTCCAGGAGGTACCAGGATTACCTCTGAAAAGAGATATTGACTTCTCTATAAATTTGATTCCTAGAGCAGCTCCAGTGTCGAAAGCTCCTTATAGAATGAGCACACCAGAGCTGAAAAAACTTTAGTTGCAGCTTGAAGAGATTCTGAGGAAGGGGTACATTCACCCAATCATGTCGCCTTGGGGTTCCCCGATTCTATTCATGAAGAAGAAGGATGGAACGTTGAGGTTGTGCATTGATTTCAGACAGTTGAACAAAGTAACTATCAAGAACAAGTATCCCATGCCGAGGATCGACGATCTTTTCGATCAGTTGAAAGGTGCAAAAATATTTTCGAAGATAGATCTCAGATCAGGTTATCACTAGGTAAGAATAAAATATGAAGACATCAGTAAGACCACCTTTAGAACAAGGTACAACCATTATGAGTTCACAATGGTGTCGTTTGGGCTGTCGAACGCACCTATTGTTTTTATGTGCTTGATGAATGGTCTATTCAGGGACTATCTAGACAAATTTGTCATAGTCTTCCTGGATGACATTCTGGTGTATTCCAAGTTAGAGGAAGAGCATGAACAAAACTTGGGGATGGTGTTGCAAGTGTTGAGAGAGCACCAGTTGTATGCCAAGTTGAGAAAATGCTCATTTTATCAAAGGAAGATCCATTACTTGGGGCACATTATTTCAGAAGAAGGGATCATCGTGGATCCTGAGAAGGTTGAGGCCATCAATGAATGGTCAGTGCCAAAGAATGTGATAGAAGTCAGATCCTTTATGGGTCTAGCAGGTTATTACAGAAGGTTTATCGCAGGGTTCACAAAGATATCCTACCCTATCACTTCCTTGCAAAGGAAGGAAAATATTTTTTAGTGGACTGAAGAGTGTGAGAAAATCTTCCATCGATTGAAGTAGTTGTTAACCAGTGCTCCAATCCTAAGGATTGCAGACCCAAATGTGGATTTTTTGTGTGCACGGATGCGTGTAAAGACGGGTTGGGATGAGTCCTCAGCTAGAATGGATTCGTAATCTGTTATGAGTCTAGAAAGTTGAAAGAGCATGAAAGGAACTACGCAACTCATGATTTGGATTTAGCAGCCATCATTCACGCTCTGAGGAAATGGAGACATTACCTCATGGGGAGGAGATTTGAATTGAGAACATACCACAACGGTTTGAAATACCTGTTTGACCAGACCACCCTAAATGCTAGGTAGAGTAGGTGGCTAGAGTTTATGTGTGAATACAACTTTGATATCAATCATATCAAAGGGAAGGAAAACAAGGTGGGTGATGCACTCAGCAGGAAGGTGCACAACTTACATGCTACAACCATTAGCATGTACCAAACTGATATAAAGGGTAGAATTTTGGAGGCTGCAAATACAGATTTGCAGTACAGGGAGCTGGTAGCAAAGCTACAACAAGGTGAGATTCCACAGAAAGTGGAAAATTATAAATTGGGAACCGATGGAATAATTATGTACAAGAACATAGTTTATGTACCTAATGTCCAGGACTTGAAACGTATGATTTTGCATGAAATGCATAACATGCCTTATGTTGGGCACCCTGGATTTCAGAAGACTGTGACAATAGTCAAGAGCCATTACTTTTGGCCAAGTATGAAGAAAGAGATTGCAGGATACATCGCCAGATGTATGGAGTGCCAGAAGGTTAAAGCTGAGCACAAACACCCATCGGGGTTGTTGCAACCTTTACCCATTCCTGAGTGGAAGTGGGAAGTGGTGACAATGGATTTCATCATGGGATTTCCCAAAATAGGCAAGTAGCATGATTCCATTATGGTGGTGGTGGACAAGCTTACAAAAGATTCCCATTTCATTCCATTAAAGACCACTCATAATGCAACAGATGTTGCTGATATTTTTATGAATGAAGTGGCACGATTGCACGGAATGCCCAAGACAATTGTGTCCGACAGAGACCCAAAATTGACCTCAAATTTCTGGAAGAGGTTTTTCAAAGGATTCGGAACGAATCTGAACTTTAGCACAACTTATCATCTTGAGTCTGATGAGCAGACAGAGAGGGTGAACAGAGTAATAGAAGACATAATAAGGATGTATGTGATGGATAAACCATCAAAATGGGAAGACTACCTGCACTTGGTAGAATTCGCCTACAACAATGGGTATCAAGCTTCGTTGAAGATGGGCCCATTTGAAGTGCTTTATGGCAGAAAGTGCAATACTCCAGTAAGCTGGGATAATCCAGTTGACAGAGTAATGGTTGGGCCAGATTTTCTCAAGGAGATGGAAGAACAGATGTTAAAAATTAAACAGAATTTGAAGGTTACCCAAGACAGGAAGAAAAGTTATGCTAATAAAAACAGAACCCACAGAGAGTTTAAAGTGGGTGACCATGTTTTCCTAAAAGTAAAAGCTAACAAAAGTTCCTTGAAGCTGGGAAACTACGCCAAATTGGTAGCCAGATTTTGTGGGCCATTTGAAATCCTAGAAAGGATTGGGCCAGTTGTATATATGCTTTCATTACCTGCATCCATGACTCTACATAATGTGTTTCATGTTTCATTGCTTAAGAAATATATACATGATGCTAATCATGTTATCGATTGGAATGTGATTCAAGTGGAGCAAGAAGGTGTCATGCAAGTGCATCCTATGCACATATTGGACAGGAAAAGAAAACATCTCCTGAATCGAGCTATAGGGCTTGTAAAGTTCTAGTGGACCTAGTACGGTCCTGAGGACATGAAATGGGAGCATGAGGATGTTATGTAGGCAGAATACCCACATCTTTTTGAATATTTTGGAAATCTTGTTGATATTGTGTGAAAGTTGCACTGAGGACGGTGTAAAAATAAGGGGAGGGGATTGTAATATCCCCACAGATGAGCCCTGTTGTAATCATGTTTATGAATTATAAATCATGTTTTATAGGCTGGTGAGCCAAGTTAATATAAGTTGGTAAGGCTTATGAGTTTATTAGGCTGGAGAGCCTAAGTGTTAAGGCCAAGAGCCTGTTTTTGTATATGTAATTATGCAGAACATTAATAAAATTATAAACACCGTTGTGTGCAAACCGACCATGATGAATGAGTGATGGGGGACCAAGCTTCCACATTGTGGGTAAGGGATTGGGGGTTGTAAGGTTAGAAAGAGAGGCTAATTGTTGAACCTAGGGGCTTAAGTCTTTGGAATAATATTTTAATATTATTCCAAAAGCCATGTGAAATATATGTTTTGTCCTAAGTTCCTAGAGAGGAACGCATGCTGATGGAGTGCATGCAGCTTCATGGGTGACATGTGTCGACCCAGACACATGCAGTTAAAAAACTGCAGAAGTCAGCCATGGAGGGGATCGCTCCTCATTCTGTCATCCTTTGCGTCTGATTTCAGATACCCTCACGCATCTCTGAAAACCAGAAAACTGAGACGTCTTCCTAAAAACCAAAACATCATCCATCTAATCTTGTTTTTGGTTTGTGTATGTCTTTGGCATACCTATACACTGTTGAGAGAACTGTTCGAGAGGGGAAAGTCAACCTGTGAGTTTGTGAACCCAGTCTATCTACCATCGCAGAGCCGAATCCATACCTGAACTGTCTATGGGTTGCTTCTTTATGTTTTCCTGAGTGGGATTGTGTTGTGGTTATCCTCACCTTGCGGGAATTTAGTTAAAAGGGGTTGAAGAATTGGATTGGTAGGCCCATGGTTGAAGAGGCAGGTTGTTAGGCCTGTGAGCATCTCTTTCCAGGTGAAGGAGTCTGTTGGGGAGGGGTTTTCTCCCAGAGAGAGTCCAACACTAGCTACGGAGCTCTGAGACTTCCTGATCTGGCCTACTGTCGAGGCCTGAAGAGGGAGGTGAATCATCAATGGACTGTGCTTGTGAAGGTGTATACTCCTGGTGAAACATGCATGTGGGGAATGAGAGTCTGTGAGTAGTGGGCATAAGAAGGCTCCTGGAGAGAATCCTTTTGGTTGCTCTATGTCGTTTTCCAGTAACCTTGACCTAGTCTAGGATTCCATTGCCTTGGGTGGAGCTTAGTCCTAGCTCGAGGGTGACCCACTGTTGAGCGTGATGAGTAGCATGGTCTAAGGATGGGAGGTTTGTGGAAGGTCTGCACGTGGTTGGTGGAGTTACACCAGTTTAAAAGATAAGTGTTAATTATGTACTTGACTTATATGTGATGCATGTCTGTGTCTTGAAATGTTATCATGTAATCCATTGTAAGGTTGAATTGTTGTTAATGTTGTTTAAGTCTATAAAATAGCTGTAAATCCATGTTAAATGTCTTATTTTGATTTCATATGCATCTGATATATAAAAGTAGAAGTGTTCTGCATAGTATCATTTTCCCGGCCAGTGGGTTGACGGTTGGGGACGTTACAAAATCATTCGTAGGAATCAATGTTGTGGAAAAAGGAATGAAGGATGGAATATAAGAAGTAGAAGGACTGCCCATTTGAGCACTCGATCCTGGAAAAATGAAGCTAGGATTGGGTCTAGAGGAAGGATGATCCTAACCTCCTACCTTAGGAGTCAATTGAGGGATATTACCCCCACCAAATGAGAAAGGAACGTAAGGATGCATCATGCCCCAAGACCTAAAACTAGGATTCACGTGAGACAACAAAATAGAGGATGACAAGTGCAAAGTCATGTCTGGCATACCATATGAAAATGGATTAGTGGTCGAAGGTATTGACTAAGTACTATGATTTGGCATACCATACGAGAATACAAAGGGATTTGTTCCCATGGGCTTAGTAGAGACCATGGGTTGGGTAGCATTAGATGAGGGAGCCTCCGAAATCCAAACTATCGATGATAAGGGAGTCAAGGGGACCCCGCTAATCATTGAGGACATAGGAGTCAAAGGGATTCCTGAGACATTCATGTCTAACTCAGTACTCATGGTAGGATGATCACGAGCCTAGGAGGTGGAAATATATGTACCATGCTTATTAACTTTATGCCTTTTAGGAGGTGGCTTCGGTAAAGGATCAAGACATGGTGGTAAATTCAAAATATGAAGAGACCCATGAGGAGTATGTTCTTGCTCCACGATGAATTAGAAACCATATATATAATATAAAATCCTAAGGCCTACTAATAATCAGAGAGCGCACTCCTAAATAAAGCTAAAGTTCAATGCACACAAATAGGATATGATGGTTGAAAGGGACCTCCCAAACTAAAGTAGGTATGTCTCGCCCAAGAGGGGTTAGAGACTCTACAACAATAGAGTGGAGGTCTTAGAATTATTTACAAGGACCCTCCTAGGCTTCACAGTGCATTCATTCGGATTCCTCCAGAGAGAAAATCCTTCATAAATTTTATGTGTTGTCCGATCCCAATCTGACCCAGGGTACCTGTAGAATAACCCCTACAAGAAACCTATGCGGCTACCTATGTCAAGAAACTAGATTCACCATGATATAACCAATGTTCATGCAAGCAATCACAATTCCAATCTACTGTATGGGTAGGGTAGAAAATCCTGAAATCTCTAAAGCACCACCTCTCAAGGAGGTAAGGGCACTACCGAGACCCCCAAATGCGAATAGAACCCTAGAAATATATCTGATGCTAGGAAGGTATTATAGGGCTATCTCTACAACCACCTTCATGTGACCTCGTGCTTAACTCTGATGTGAGCAGAGCCTCCTGATAAAACCAATTATATAATGGGTTTCACCACTCCCTGGTCAGACACATACATTGAGTTTTATAGCCTTGGAGAAGTTTACTCACAAAATCATATTCTAAGGCTCTAGGTCCTACACTTGTTTGTGTACCCTGAAAAATAAAATCGTTTCTAATCAATTTCAATTATTCATCGCTAATTTTAATTTCTTCTTCTTACTCAAGAGGTGTGTTCATGAAATTGATGGTATTATGACTCAACATATAAAAAGGAAGAAAATATAAAAACACTACTAATTACTGGTCTTGATTTTCAATGAGATGGTATGCTTCTAAATGTTGTTTCGAAGATGCAATCTCTACAATTTCAATGAAGTGCAATATTTCTAATATGCCAAAACTAATGAAAAGTATCCAAAAGTGCAAATGTTATAAGTAAAATGCAAGGAATATTTTTTTTGTATTTTTGATATAATGAAAAGAAAATGCAAGGAATGAATAACAACCTCACAGGAAGACCCTACTGCAAGAAAAAGGAGACAAGACAAGCAAGATACCAAGAAGAAACTACCCAGACCAGTATGCAAGGACAACAAATGAGAAAAATGACAAGAAAGGATTTCACCCAAAAGATTCACCAATAAAGTGGATTCCTATCACTTTGTAAGCACTCAACAGTCAGAGTAGGGACCCAAGAAGTCTCAACAACCAACAAAAATCACCCAAAAAACACCAAAATAATCCAAAAAGACTCAAGAGATAGTGTACATGACTATTCAAGGAACATAAGCATATATATGTGCCCTAAAGACAAAAAAATTGAATGTGTATGGGACTGTCAAGGGAAAACCTGAATATGTCAAAAAAGACACTGTTTGGGAAAGGGTTAGGCTGAGAAACTTAGATACAAGGAAAAAGATAGATTATCAAGCAACATGTGACACAAAAACTCAGGAAAATAGAGAGCAAATCAAGGAGAAAAGACACCCAATACCCAAAAAAGGAGATCTCCCCAGTGGAGTCACTAATTATGTTACGAGGAAAATATCTCTATGGCTAGGGTAAAGCCACAACATACAGAATGACACCCGAGAATCAAATCTAATATCAAGTATGATATATAAATGAAAATATTAACAAGAGAAGGCTAGAATCCTACCTCGTTCGGACGTTCGAAGAAGACCATCGTTGAGCACATGACCCAAAGCTTTATACCTGCAACTTGTCCTCAATAACCAAGATATGCAAGCATGTGGAAATGATATATAATGTTAGCATATAAATTAGCATAATCCATTAACATACATGACAAATACACCCATGGAAAGTAATACAAATATTTGCAATATATCAATTGGACAAGAAAAGAGTATTTTTATTAATGTAATCCACAAATAGAAATCTCACCACTTCTAGTTGCAATAATTTATTTTTAATTATTTTCTTTTTGCAACAACTTAACCCATGATTAACTTCTAGTTACAACCACTTTGACTAGTCAACCTTCTTCTAGGAGCTTCTAGAATAATTTGACTTCTTTGACCTTCTTGACTTTTTTTACCTTCTAGGGGCTTCTAGATAACTTATGAGGGTTCTCCAAATTCACAAGTACATATCTCCCTAACCATGAGGAACCATGTGAAGTACCACATATCATTGGAAATGACACGACATGTACTATCCATATAGAATAGTCTCACCTGAAAATTCAAAGATCTTCATTACATTATTCCTCAAACAAACTTGGGTTCTTTAACCACATTGTTGGGCCTACTTGACCACTTAACCATTTGTACTTTGCAAAGTGTCTTCCCATGAGGGATTTC
The DNA here is from genome assembly GCA_010110895.2 of Picea sitchensis. Taxonomy (NCBI): domain Eukaryota; kingdom Viridiplantae; phylum Streptophyta; class Pinopsida; order Pinales; family Pinaceae; genus Picea; species Picea sitchensis. Next base: position 77,600 of record SNQJ01S0086878.1, read on the forward strand.
ACCATAAGGAGACCACTTTGGATTTCATCCATTTCGTTCTTTCTATCAACCATGACATCAAATTAATGATACAACTTTATTTTCTATCAACCTTGGCATCAATGACAACACATCACTATGACACCACATGACATCAACCCTTTGACATCAATCACATCAATGACAACATGATCCAACAATAAATAACATCAATGATACAACTTCCATTACATCAATGATACAACTTCCATTACATCAATGAAAACACATCACTATGAAACCACTTGAAATCAACCTAATGACATCAATTACAACATAGTCCAATAATCTCCCCCTTTGGCATTGATGGCAACACCAATAATTGATGGTATTAATGTTAGCAACACTTAGACATGGAAATGATCATGCTCCCTCTGTGATCACTGCTCCTCATATATGTTCATCGCTCCTCATCAATGTTTCTATCTCTCAACATCAATGTTTCTATCTCTCCCCCTTTGACATCAATGGAAAAGGGTATATATCTTTGGGGATGCTCCCCCTTACTAAACTGTCCCTAAGTCCGCTCTCCATGCATCTGATGGATCTCTCCCCTTTTGAAAAAGGATATCACTCTGATGCAATGTTGATGGCATGGATTACAATGCTCCCCCTATGATCATCTCTATCATTTATCCTCCTGGAATCATACCTCTATAACCAATCAAGGGAAAAGGAATAACTCCCCTTGTGGGTATGTCTCCCCCTGTCTTCTCAACAAGATGTTGTGTAATCACTGTGAAAAATATGCTACCATAGTACTTTGCTTCTGCTACGTATGTTGCTGCTCTACCAGAACATTGATCAACTACTCAAAAATATTGCATCAAGAATGTCATGCTCTATTATTCCTTTGATGATCCTTGGAACTTTCCATGCATCATACAATCATCCATCAATCTATACCTGTACCATCAACAAGTGCATCAACCATGCACCAAACCCGAATCACCAACCAGTGCATCAACCATGCACCAAACCTGAATCACCAACTAGTGCATCAACCGTGCACAACACAACTTGTCACATCAATCTCATCAACCAAATCAAATCAAATCAAATCAAGACAACTTTTCAAAATATCACCAAGATGTGCATCAACCAATACTACTCACAAACATCAACAAAATGCCCCGCAATCAAGATGTGCATCTAAAAGTATATCCATACATATATGCCACATCATCCATGTGCCAACTAGCAAGTGCCTCTAACAATGTACAAAGCATGTACCAATCAACATGCCAAACTATGACTCATCAAGATGTACCAAGATCACGATACCACACACTTCATGTATGTGCCAACTCATCAACTATGTGCCATACATCATATACCATGAAATGTATCTCAACCATATGCCAAGAATATGTTCCAAATGTGTGTCAAGCATGTATATAGATCACCAACAAGTGCCTCACCAATAACATCATCAACCATACAACATGCCAACCATGTACCTCAACCAAGTGTCTCAATCATGTACCCAACATGTACATCAACCAAATGTCAAGGTAGTCAACAAGTAGGCCTCCAAAAATACATCACACTATCACCAACACTTTCATCAAACCGTGTGTCAAAACTTCACTAACAATATGTCTCAATATGTATACTCAAGCATGAACTAATAATACACCAAGCTCACAAAACAAATGCTTCTCATAACGTTCCTCAAGATATATCAATAGAGCTCACATATGTACCAACCATGTACTACAATAGATCTACCTCAAAAACATTCATTACAACAAGTATAATGCAACAATAACACCTTTAAACATATACCAAGTATGTCCCTCAATAGATCAATGATATACCTTTATCTAGTATCACATCACCTGTGATGTACTTCATAAACAAGGTACCATAACCTCACTAATAAAATACATAACATAACCAACATTGTACCTTAACAGAAAATGCCTCAGTCTACACGCTAGGGTTAGTACCATGCATCCAATATATGCATCAAGCATATGCTCCAAAACTCAACCACATATTATCACATACATTCATCAAACACATAAAAACATGAAAACCTAAAGTATACCATCTCATACCCTACATAAACTAGGATGTACCATAAAACCATGTTGCAACTCATATGTACACCCCTCTTTCTAAGGGCTTTACCTCATGTACGTGACTTCACCACATACATATCACGTATGTACACGAATTTTATTCATACAGAATGCATATATACGTGATTTTTCCCACTGAAGCCCGCATATACCTCGTAAAATGTAAAGCTTTCCTCATTTTGTATGCCTTCATTCATGTCTTGTTGTTCAGTGTTCTTCATCCATTTCTGAAAGTGTCCTAGTTTCTCAACATTTATTTTCTGAGATTCCATCCTTTCAACATTGTCTTTATTCCATGCTTCATTTTCTCTTCTTTCCATATAGTATGAAGTATTCCTCATTAACTATATCCTTGAATTCCAACAATCCTGGGATTTGTGGCCAAACCCACTGTAGTTGTAACATCTCATGGTGTGACAAAATGCAGCAATGTGTCCGACAAGATTACATCTCCAACATCTTAAGATGTTGTTGAATCTTTCAACATCTCTCCTTGCATAATGTCTGCAATCCAAAGCCTTGTGACCATAATCATTACAGGAGAAACAATGACCATTGAAAAAAATTTCATACATATGCCTTTGTGTCAACCTTGAAGGTGTCTCTCTTATGAATTTTATTTGAGGTGTAGGACCTGCTTCTTGGTGTCTTCCTTGCTATGACCTTCTGAATATTTTCTTGCCTTGTGTTGGTGCTTGACTTACAGCTTTACTTTCATCCTTTGAGAATGAGGGGCTTGCATCATGCTTCTTAGAAGAGCCAACTTCATAGTGTGTAGCTTCCTTGTTGTATCCAAAGCCATATTTATCATTTGGTGATCTATGACTATCCAGGATTTCATCCAAGATTGTTGAGTTGTTCATGAACTTGATATGAGTGTTTGAATTCTCAACTTTCCTTATGATATCAACTACTTCTACTTCCAACTTATGGCATGATTCTTCCTTTTCATTTACCTAATTATTCAATAGTTCCTCTATCATTTTTTCTTCTTCAAGTTGGGTCTTTAGATTGACAATGATTTCACTTGTTTCTCCATCTACCTTCTTCTTTTCTTATGCTTGACTAATTATATCAATCTTTAGTCTCTTGATCTCTTCTTATTTTTCTTCTAATTGAGTCTTTTTACTTTCTTCTTGTTTCTTAAGCATTTGTTTTAGTGTCATGGTAAGTCTTTGGTACTTTTCTAGGGCTTCCTTAGTGTATTTTTCAAGATACTCAAAAGAAACTGAACCATAAACTATTTCCATGATAAATTCTTCTAAATAATTTATAATTTTACCTTTAAGCTTCAACAAATATTCCTCTTCATCTATAAGATAATTTTTAGTTGATTCTACACAAAATTATTCTATTCAGTTGGATCTTCTTCTTTATTTGCAGGAGAACATTCAACATCATCACACTTAGAATTATCGCAATTAGAATATTTTGGATAGTCTTTACCTTCATTGTCCTTGATGGAATTGTATTTTGTGTCTTGTATTTTGTCTTGATATACCTTCTCCAGCTTCATCCATAGGTCCTTGGCGGAGGAATGCTTTCATATGATTTCTTTGACAGAACCTGAGGGTCCATTGAAGATGGTCTTGAGTTCCACTGCATTGTTCTTCTTTTCTTCCTTTTGGGATGCAAATTTTGACTGATTCTTCGAGGGATTTTATCCATCAACAACTTTGTTCCAAAAACCTACTCCTTTTTCCTTCAAATACCCTTTCATTTCTATTCTCCATGCCAAGTAATATATGACATTAAAGAAGGGAAATTCATGTGCATGTTCATCCATTTGTGTGTCCATGGATCTCCTTCGATTTTGTAAGGATTATGGTGAAGGCCCGCTATGATACCAATTGTTGGACACACTTGTTATCCCCTACCCTAGGTATAACTAAGGAGATCATATATCGAGGCCCACAGGTCCTATACTTGGAGTGTCGAGAGTCGAATGACTTGAGCATGGCCCTGGAGGGCCCCTCTTTTCTTCAGTGTAGACTATTTATTAGCAACAATAGTGTCCATCCCACCAGCCTGGTCCTGAAGTAGCAGTAAAGTCTTTCTCCATGAGGTAATAATCTTGGGTATCATGGAATGTGTCACTATGATTCTTGAAGCACTTGATTATGTTTCATTGAATTCTCCTTCATTTCATAATGTTTTCTTGGAAATTATGCTCTTTGACTTGTTCATACATGGAAGGGTGACATGATGCCCTAGTAAGTTGATCTCCCTTTAGGATGGGTTTCTAATGGGTGGGTTTCTGAAAGTTCATCATATGTTCCCTCCATACTTACCACTTTTCATCTTTATTCCTCTCATCTTCTCCTACCTTTGTTTGGGAATTGGGATTTTCCACACTATGAATGGTTGTACCTTGCCTTGTGTGAAGAAGGGGCTAAAGGCCCAGAGGGTAAAAGTAGTTGAAAAGAGTTAAAAGCCAAATATTTTCACCTTTGAGATGCTTCACCCAGGGATTCTCGAGAAAGCAATAAAAATCTTCTCGGTAAGAAAAGGGAACCTATAAGATAAATATATTAGTCATTGGATAGGAGGTCTCATCACAAGTCGACCTATTATGACCATGGGCATGTAGCGGTATGACACTACCATCTAACTAGTCACCAAAATAGGGTAGTGGCTCTTGGTGGCATAGCCAAGAGAAAGGGGGTCTCATCACGAGCCATCCTTCTCATCTTCGTGAAATGTTTGTGGATAACACTATCACCTCTAGTCACCAAGCCAGGACAATTTCCCCCAACTCTTCCCTTGAAACATAAAAGTAGAAGATCAAAAGAAATGAAGATAAGAATAAAAGGAAATGAATAGGCTAGTAAACAATGGCATCCATGACAAGGTGAAACTCGCCCTCTACAAAGGCACTCACAGGTAAGATTTACTTTTCCATGTTATCATTGCACCCATTCCCAAACATTTACCCCACACCACCTCATACACTTACATGATATGGATTGGTTCTCACCTAGGAAACACCCAAAACCTAAGGAGGATTAGCCCAATAGGACACCCTGAGACCTTCTCCAAACCTGACCTATTAAATTGCATAGCGTCTTTGAGAATTTGTATGGGTAAAGGTGGTTTGATGCACATGTTTGGGAAATTTGATTATCAGATGTGATTTACATGTTATGATCCCTGTGACTCATGAAAACATGGAGGGCGTACTTGTTGTTACTACAGGACCTTGCCCATTGGACAGGTACATGTGAAGGAATGATTAGCTCATACCTTCATGGGCTCAAAATCCCACAAATGAATGTTGTAACCCCAACCAAGGGCAATAAGACATCAGATATTTGCACCAGGAAGAAAGAAGGATTTCACCTTGGAGGCACCCTAGCAGACCTAGACCTAGGGGGATCTTGCTTCTCCACCTGGATGTTGACCTTTGAGAGCCCATGACGTCACCATCATGACCCTGGACGCCATCCAAAGCTAGGTTTTTCATTTTGAGGGAAGTTGTGACCTAGTTGGCACATGTGGGCATCATACAAGGCCTTTGGAGGCCAAACATTCAACATCTGGAGCCCAACATTCCACCTTATGGGATCAATGTCACCCTAGAATGGCATGACATCACCCTTGAAGATGATTTTAGATGATAATTAATTTTATGTATGTCTAAATTGAATTTATTTGTAAATTGGCCAGGTCAGCCTTTATTTGACCTAAAATTAATTAAAGGTCACCAGTTTTGTATAAATAAACATAAAGTACATTCATTTTTACATAAGAACTCCTCAAACAAGAGGAGAGGTATGAAATTTGCACCCTATTTAGGGCTAGTGGCTGAAATTGTGAGGCGCACTCTTGTATAAGGCTGATTTTTTGTAAGTGGATCAATCTTGGAAGCTTTTATGGTGATCTTGCATGGTATTTTCATGATTATTGTTGGTGCAAGTAGGTAAAATATGCATTATTTGTCATTTATTGAATGGTTTATGTATGGTTTTATTTTCTCATACAATTATGAGATTGCATGGTATACTTAATGCTTTAAGTAAGGAACTTAATTTTCTACTTTCCTACTTTCTATTTGCCAAAGATTTTCATTGATTTGATCTAGTAACTAGTAAAACCCTAGAGCCCTAATTTGCTAGCACTCTAAAATTTTAACCTAGTTATCTTTGGCTAAATTTTTCCCATAAGAAGCTTAAGGAGAGCAAGGTGTTAGGGCCTAGAATTGCCTACACCCTAGTATCTTGTTTCTTTAGGAAAATGCATAGGGGGACTTAAGTTACTACTTCTCCTACACATTCTCCCTCTTAGACTTTTGTGCACTATCAAAATTGATTTGCAACCTTAGAAGAAGCCTCCACTTGACTCCATAAGCCCTATAAGGCACTAGTTCTAGCCTCTCTCTTATTGAAGGATTGATCAAACACTCAAACACTCTTCTCCTAAGATTTTACTAACTATAACTAACCCTAACTTAGCCTGGATTACTAATATATTTGCTGATGTTACAAAAGATTTCTACAACCATCTAACTGCAGAAAATTTTCTACAAAACTAACCTTTAATTCTAGTTAGACACCTCAAAAATTGCATGTGACAATTTACTATCATTATGCCTATTAAAAGCTAACTTTTTATTATCTTTTCAAGCAATTCTGAGGTATATTTCTTGCAGATCTTACAAAATACTTATTATTGTTGTAAACTCTCACATTGTTGCAATTTTATATCAACTAGCTTATATTTCAAAGGTTCATGGTCTTATGAAGCACTAACATCATTTTGTACTTGAAATTTGCCATATTTTTCCTTTGTTGTCTTGTTCTGGGAAGGTACACTTCATTTTTGCTTTCCTTCATCTCTTAAATACCTAAAGAACCTTTTGACTTGAATGACTAGTGAGAGGGGGGTATTCTTTCATCCTTGCCTTAGTTTCATCAACCTTCTAGGTCATTGGGGACATCTCCCTTGGGGTAATCTTGATATACTCCTAAATAGAAAGGGGTTTCCTATTAAGGTGATAGTGATAGGTCACCCCCTTGTTACACCAATCTTGCTTCACTCACTACTACATATGGGCCGATTATTCCATGAAATGTTTCCACGTTTCCATTTTTTTCATGTTTTTATTAAATTGGGCACGATTATCGTCTCTATTGCCATAAAATTTTGTTGCTATAGCGACGAGTATTTCCTACCTCAAAAGAACCTGCTAACACACATGGCTTGCAATGGCTAGTTGAATTTTTGTGGGTCAACTCATGCATTTTCGTCGCTATATCGACAATAATCAATCTATATATACCTGACTTTAAGAGACTTTCGACATATTTGCTATAGTTGCGACACTATTCGTGGATTTTGTTTCAACTGTTTATTTTTTCCGTCACCCACCGGTTGAACAAATCCAATTCTCGATCTACATAGCTTGGATTTTGAACTTGCAAGGTTAGTATGTTTATTTATTTACATATGCTCATTTACCTTGTAATTTTTTGTTCAAATGAAATTTCATGTAGCTTGTTTTTTCCTTGATAATATATTATATGTGCATTACCATATTTCAAAATTGTTATGTCATTGGTTTTTGGATCTAGTTAGTATATTCTATGGAAATTCATGTGAAATGTCAAGAAAAACATTTTCCGAAGAAGTATTTTAAGAAGAGGGAAAATTACTCCATCAATAAGACAATTCAAACATTAAAAACGGATGTCATTATCAATCTAGATCAATATGAGCCTTCAATTCCTTATGTAAATTTAATCCTTATTACAAAACCACCAATGCATAACAACTTTACTGGTTGGACTAATGTTTGAAATAGAAAGTGGAAAAAAAATCCTCTTAGGTCTAATCCTATCCCTTAGTGACCTTGTTAGCTCTCTAACCTTTTTGTTTCTATGATGTTGTGCCTATATATATTAATTTCATATTTTTAGTCTAGTATTAGGATAGGTTAGTCATATAACATTGTATTCTTATGTGATGTTGTTTCTCTCATTCTTTTATAATCACACGCAATTCTAGATGTAGAGATTAACTCTAGTTTGTAGTTGATGTAACTTTTTTATACATTATTCATAAGGAGTAGCTAAAATATAAAATTTTCATGATGAAATCTAGTAGTCAGACAATGAAAAATGAGAACATGTCAAAGTATCTTAGAAAATAAAATCGTGACCACTGTAAGTAGCATAAAATTGTGACCATTGTACGTAGTTTCAAATCAACACGTCATAATTTAAACCAACCAAACCCAATTGTGGCTGACAAGTGGATGGCATTCTTTTTTTAGTGGTGAATTTCAAAGATTGACATTTTCTCTACAAAACAACTTAGAGGCTAGTGTATGGTGTCGAGTGATTCAATTTTGAGAAATTTTGACCACTTTCATTAAATGATGTGTAATTATTTTCCATGGTGATTCAATACACACTACTCTAAAGTACAAATTGAAGCATATCGATCTTAATAGTTAATCGATAATAATAATAAAAAAAAGCATGTCAAAATTTCTTAGAAAAATAATTGTGAGAATTGTAGGTCACTGTAAATAAACATATCATAATCGAAAGGAGTAGATAAAATATCATGAAGGAGTAGCTAAAATATAAAAATTTGACAACTTATTGTTTGGTATGGTGTAGGTAAGACAATTACTTGTCCGTACAAGGATTTGTCACTGAACGAAAATGACAGGAAGCTTGCTCAATTTAGAGTGACATTAGAGGCGAGGGGTGATGGAAAATGTTATTTCCCTTGTTATGATTGCAGGGGCTTGCAAAGAAGAAGACTTTTAATAACAACAACTGAAAGACATTGTAGGGAGAAGGGGCATGTTGAAGGGGGTTATGAATATCATCCCTTGGTAAGAGGTTATTCAATATTTAATGTATTCTCTGTAATAGTCATGTTGGGTATGTGTTATATTCTTTGCATGTGTGTGTGTGGGCACGTCAGATACGACAACTGCGTCTGATTTTTTTTGGGGCAGTTTTTTCTATTTTTAGCGGATTTGTAAATTAATCCTAGATTAAGGGATTAGGGTTTTGGTATCTATAGAATACCTAAAAACATTGTATATATTGTATGGTGAATGGTGAAATTCGATATAATGAATATAAGAAAGGTTTTCCCGGTTGAGGGTTTCCAGTATAAAATCTTTGTGTACTATGTGTATGAGCCATTGATTA
>SNQJ01S0086879.1:562-19637 GCA_010110895.2 Picea sitchensis
CAGCTTCCCGACGGCCATGATCGAGGCGCCCCAGATCAACGACGCTCGTGCAGCCCCGCCCTTCTCAGCTGCCCTGTGCTTAATCAGTATGGGCCCTCCTCCCGTCATTTCACCCTCCCTTTCTAATTTCCCCTGCTACCGTGTGTCATCCATTCACCTCTCCCCTTTGGTCCGCATGGCCTTCCCTTCTTCTCATCATCCATTCGCTTCTTTCCACGTGTCCTGTTCCTTTCCACGTCAGCCTCTCACCTGAAGGCGAATTCATTCCTCCCGTCCTCCCCCCTCCTTTTTCCACCTGATGTCTTCTGCCATGAATCGTCCTCCGTCATCCTCCTCTCAACTCGTCACTTCTCCCACGCCCTTATAACCCGGCACCACCATTCTGGTCATGCGCCTCATCCTCCGCGCTGGCCTCCATGCCTGTCCCTCAAGCGATTCAAGTTATTCCAGGTGGCATCGCGAGAAGTCATCCATATCCCGAAGTGCTAAGTTGGCTGGGCCGTTCTCAATCCCAAGAAGCAGTTATTGAAGCGGTTGGTGGTGGTTAGACATCGTCTCTGCCATAATGGGGACGTCCTGCAATGAATTAAAGGCATGTCGATTTGCCGATGTAACTGTCAGAAGATCTATCGCGTCTGCCACAAGTTGCATGATTATTCAAAGATTGCGGCTGCAGAATGTCAAAAGCCATGCAGACGCAAAGCTTTCAATGCATTTTCTTGGTTCCGCTGCTGTTGTTGTTTTGAGTATATAAAGGCATCTTTGCCATTTTTGTATCGGGGGGATGGCAGAGCTAAGCTCCCAACTGTAAAGTTTCAGCGACATTCTGGTTTCCTGGTTATGCCTCTGTGTTTGAGACTTCTTGGTTTATGACAAACAATTTTCCTTTTTCCATCTTTATTTCGTCTTGTGCCGGAGAGTTCACAGTCGAATGATTCGCGTGGATTGCTGCATTTGTGTTATGATAAAGGATTTGTTGTGACATTTATGTATTCTCTGGTTCTCTGTGTTTAAATATAAAGAGACTTTATGTTTGAATGCTTTCTCCTCCAGTCTGTTATGAACATGATGTTTATTATAGACCTTTGCACCCTTCTTGCATAAGTCTTCCACCTTCTCACCTCTTACTACGACTCACTGTTTGGAGTTTATCAAGACCTCACTCAATCATGCATGCCTGGCCTAGTTTCTGAGTTGAGATTGTATTGTTCTGAGTTTCCTTCCATCTGATAACCCCTTTAAAATAAAACATGACATTAATCTGATGGGTGTCGAGCTCTGCTCCTGCAAGCAATCCAGGAGTGACTTCCGGCTCCAACACATAGGCTTGTTGGTTTACTGTTGGGTAATTAAGTTATGCACCTTTGAAGGTTGAGCTCATAAAGGTAATTAGGACTTCATTGTTTTCAGCATTCTTTTGAGTTAGGATAGTGGCATAAGAGCGGTCAGAAGCGAATGTGTAGAGAGTGAAGTCTTGCGAAAAGTCAGGGCTCATTAGAGGAGCCTCTATTATGGCCTTTTTTATTGAATTAAAAGCCTGGTTTTCTAAAGGTCCCCAATGGTATTGTACGTCCTTTTTTATTAGGTTTTGTAATGGTCTCACCATTTCTGAAAAACTATGGACGAATCTCCTGACAAAGTTTATCTGACCTAAGAAAGATTGCATGGACTTTTTTTATGAGGAAGGGGGGAGTTTCGAAACGACTTGAGTTCTTTCAGGGTCGATAATCATCCCTTCGCTTGATACAATAAATCCTAAGAGATTACATTGTTCTACTGCGAAGATAGATTTTTTAGGATTCAAAGAAATGTCGTACTTACGACTTCGCTGTAGAACGGATCTTAAATGAGCTAGATGATCTGCTTTGTTTTTCGAGAAGATAGTAACATCATCCAGGTAAACTATGAAAAATTGATTAATTAATCCTTGGAAAGCGATGTCCATCGCTCTCTGGAAAGTGGCACCAGCATTTATGAGTCCAAAGGGCATCTTCCTATAAGCATAGGTGCCCCATGGAGTGCGGAAGGTGGTTTTAAGTTGGTCTGGAGGGGACATCAGGACTTGGTTATACCCTAAAAAACCATCGGATAATTTTTCAGAACCAGATACTTGTTGAAGGATCTATTCCATAGGTGGGACAGGGTAGTTGTCTTTATCAGACGCTCGATTAATATTTCAGAAATCGACAAGTAGTTGGATTTCACCAATTTTCTTCCGGACAGGGACTAGATTAGAGACCCATTGTGTGTGTCTAACTGGGAAGATTATCTTTGCGTTCAGGAGTTTATTTAATTCCTTCTTGACAGTTGGTTCGCGTTTCGGATGCATTTTCCTTAACTTTTGTTGAAAAGGTTGGGTTTGGGGTTTCATAGGAATAATGTGTTGTATGATGTTAGGATCAAAGGTTTTTAGGTCGTCATACGTCCAAGCAAAAACATCTTTGAATTCCTTAAACAATTTAATAAACATTGTTTCTTCTTGTTTAGAACATCCCACCCCTAAATTAATGCACTGTGGATTGTCTTTAGTTCCCAAGTTTACTTTTTCATGCGTTAAAGAGGAACTATTCATTTTACAGTTCACTGATTTTTTGAACTTGTCCAAAAGATCATAAAAATTTTCTAATCTAACTACAGATTTAGGGATAGAATTTACCATGTCTGATGAAGATTCAGGAGATCTTGGATCTGGTATTACCGTGAAGTCACGAAGATTTTCATCATGAGTACCTTCGTCAATTACTGCGTCCTAGAAAGTTTCTTCCATATGTAGGAAACTTATAATCTGTTGATCGTCATGGAAGACTCTCCAATTCGTGATGTTGTCGGGGACGGATGGTCTGACCAACAGTTCGACGGAGAATGCATTCGGAGACAAGCCTTCTGCAGGAAAAAGTTTCGAAGCTACATTAGCTAAAAAGTCGGCTTCTGAATTATTCAATCTAGGAATAGAGTTTATGTTAAATGCAGAAAAATTATTCATCAAATTCCATACCTCAGATTGGTAGCTTTTAAGGTGCGGAGATAAACAGTGGATAGAATTTTTTACTTGTCTAACCACAATTTTCGAATCACCAAAGACAGTCAAATTTTGAACGTTCATATCTAATGCTTTCCCGAGGCCTTGCAATAAAGCCTCATATTCTGTTGTGTTGTTTGTATATTCAAACTCTAACCTACACGCAATCATGGTTTTGTTACCTGCTAGATCAATAATCACGCAGCCTGCACCAGCTCCTTCTTTGGATTTTGACCCGTCAAAATAAAGAGACCATATTTGATTTTTGTCGGGTACATGTGACCATTGGGTAGAATCTATTGGTTGCATATATGCCAAAATTTCAGACTGTTGTTCCAGATTAGTGATAGCGGAAGTTTCGGCCATGAAATTGCCAAAAAAGGTATCCATCCCTTGTATTTCAGGTGAATCGGCGGAAGGTGTAAATGGCTCATTGGGATCATTTAAATCTGTCACTGTGAACTTTAGGTAACATTCACGATTTACCTTGATTTTGTTGGGCATTCCATTCTCGGGCAGCCACAGGTGGGACCAATCCGTCGCAAAATAGCCGTGTAGTTGTTCTGACTGGTCTCTACTTAAAAACAAACCATAAACTTCTGGGATATCTACGACAATAATAATAATCACTTGATGAAATTTAGGGTTAGACGACAATCTTATAAGCACATTTATCAATTCGCCTATAAATTTAACACTAGTTTGATCAAGCTGGATGATCTTCAAGGTGGATGGTTGAACTTCAGCACTAATCTTCTGACACACAGACCACGACATTACGTTAGATGATGCTCCTGAATATACCATATAGTTGTGCATGTTCCTATTGAAGATTTCAAAAGTTAACAAAAATGGAGGGACATTTCTACGAGTACTAATGGTGGAAGCTTGTTGTTTTTTACTCGCAGCCTCTAAAACTAATTTATCTACATTTGTTACATTATTTATAGTAAGGTATATTTTCTCGTGAGAATCAGAAGTAGTCCTGGCGGAGGCCTTATGAGGAACTTTAGGGTTGTTCTGAAAACCTTTGTTACTGCTTGGATTGTCGTTTTTGTTGTTCTCTGCAATATTCTGTAGCATTTTTTGTAGAACAAACGGGAATTTTAATAATTCATAAACAGAAATATTAGCCCTTAACTTTTTTAGATCTTCAACCAAATCATAATCTAAGATTGGGTTTACATAATTCTGTTTAGTCTCAGTTGGTCTAGACTATTTTGGGGGCAAATTCGTAGTGATTTCAGAAGAAGGCTTGTTTGTCGTCTTACTCCTAGTATTGTAAGGATGTACTGTTTCGAAATTAGCTTGAAAAATACTATCCGAGAAATGTCCAAAAAATTTTGGAGACGATTCATCTTCTTCTATTGTCTCTTGTTCTGCTACTTCCTCAGGGATCTCAGGAGGCATCAAGTTATCTTGTGCTTCTAGAATCGTTTGAATAGAAAATTGCAGGCTTTCTAGATTTAGGCCTTCAGTATTTGAATTAGGTCGGCTCGTGGAAAAAGGCTTCCTAAATGGGGGTTTGTAAGGCCCTTTTCTCAAAGAAGCTTCTTCAGCCATTCTTTTCAAATCTATAACTTGATTGGACAGTTTTTGAACGACTTTCTGTAAGTTTTCTAAAACTGAGTTTTCCGGTTGTGCTTTGTTTTGGGAAGGTCTAGGGAGGATTTCGATTTTCTTTTTGGAAGATGAACTAGTCTCTATTTCGTTGCTAGTAGTGTCTTTTAAGCTGAGGATGTCTTTCGCAATTTGATTGGCCTCTTTGAAGGCTTCTAACAACGTGACTTTCTTAGATCTCTTTACCCAAATGGCTATGATTTGATGTAAGGCTTTCGTATAATATGCTATGATAAGATTCTCGGCAGGCATCGAATCCATAGGGATTCAATTCTTTAGTGTTAAGAATATTTGATTAAATTCTTTGATCTTCTCTTTGGGGTTCATTCTTAAACTAGAAAGTTCCATGACTAGAAATTCTGGGACTTGTCATCTCCAAACTTCTCAAGAAAACAGGATTCAAACTTCTCCCATGACACGATGGTATGGGGTTGTTGGGAAAAGTACCAAGTAGAGGCATTTCCCTCAAAGGTGTAGGGAAACAATCTACAGACTACGTCTTCGTGCTCAACACTACGGAATCTAATGGCTAACATAAACTTTTTGATGTGATCTTCGGCGACCTGTTTAGAGTCTGGGTCAAATTTAGGGAGCCATTTCTCCGAGTGTTTGGGTAAGGGATGTTGAGGCCCAGGTATGGCCACTACATCTTGGTCGAGCCAGGGTATGGCAGGATTGTTCTGGTTGGCCATAGGTGTGGGTGGTGTCAAAGGCTGGGATGAGGAACTCCCTTCGTCAGAGTATTCTTCTCCAGAAGAAGAAGGAGATGAAGGAGGTGGTGATGGTGGTATACCAGATCCTCCTGCTGTAGGAGTGAGGATTGGATCTGTAGGGTTTAAAGTGAGGTCAGTGCCTCCAAGTTTTTCTCTGATATTAGAGAAGTATAATGGTTGGTCCAAAGGTCGGTTTGGTTGTATTAAATGGGCGAAGGCACTGTGTGTTCTTATGAAAGATTGGTGGACAATCTCTTGTATGTCACCACCTGTAGGATTTGGAGTTACTAGTTCAAATGTGATCTGTAGATCGTCATTTGATGTGGTTGCTCTTTGAGAGACAATGTTGTTGTTTGAATGACTTCTAGTCACTATAGGTGAGCGGGTAGGTGGTGGAGGAGTCTTACGACCACCTCGTGCCATTAATAATTTTCAGGCCCTCCTTCTAGCGCCATTTGTTGACAGGCGAAATTAATCTCTCGTCAACTGGAGGAGTGAATCCGGTTCGGGTTTGTCTACTTAACCCAAGACGTTTGGATTAATCCACTCTGATGGGTTTAGTAGCTTCGTTGGCCGATCTAAGTCCTAAGAAAGTGAAAAACAAAACTAAAGAAGATAACTTAATGAAAAACACTAGCTGAAAATTATATACAAATCTACAATATACTTACAGTTCACTAACTAATATTTATAAAATAACTCTATAATATATCTATAGGATTATATCTCTAATATATGTATAATATTTACAAAATGCAAATTTTAATCTAAATCTGCGAAACTCAAATATGGATTGATTTATGACAGCAAAACTATCATTCAGGCTTTTTGATTTTTTATAACTTTTATAAACAAGAAACGAAATAGCTAGCTGTCTAATTGAAAATAGAGAGTAATAATAGAATGTGTTTAGATTACAGGAACTTTCTATATTAATTAAACTAATAAAATAAAACCAACAAATTGACCTGTAATCGCATCTCCTATTCGTCCTGTATACAGTATCCAATTTCGTTGTCTGATGGAGTAAACCGCAACATATTTTCCAAATGCTTCTCGTAAACGTGAAGCAGTAATGATTGAATGCTAATGACAGAACATATAAGAGAAGTAGTGACAACAATTTTATGATTTTACCAATAGTCACATTGAGATAAATCTGGCTGTAAAAATTTGTATATAACTGCTCATCGAATAAAGGAGATTAACCTTCTAATCATCAAATTTGAGCAGAGTAATTGTTGTATATAATATGAGGGACATAAAACATGGATATCATATAAATTTCATCACATCAATCTGTAATAAACCATGATATCTAAAGTAGTCACAATTTAATTACAAATCAAAATGATCAAAACTTGAACAAAAATACGATATATCGAAGGTAAAGTTGTACCAATATCAACTTCCATTCAAGTCTGTCAATCATAAATCCATAGTTTCTGCTCCTAGGCAGAAATGGTTCTTAGTTTACAAAACAATACATTCATATAGGCTACAAGATCAAAACGTTTCCCATGGATATCATCAAATTTGTTCCAAAAATTCTGGGGGATGCAACCTCCCAGATTCTACTTAACAGCCTATTCTAAAACAACATAAAGAAATAACATGTTGAGAGATGCCACCAGTGGTTCAAATCTTCTTTAGAAATCGTATATACCTGAAAACACATAAGAATAAACGATTTCAGATTGCATTTTGGTTGTAAAAATAAGAAATTCGAATTTTAGTAACTAGCTACAAAATCTCACGATTTTGTAGCTAGTTATAATTATAACTAGAATCGTATTTTATTAAATCAATCAAAACAGACTAGATGTAATCTGTGCAAACAAATCATGTATTCTAATTAAAAAAAAAAATACAAATCGGGGTTGTCTTTAAGACACAGTGGAAGGTTTGTCACATAAGCATAGGGTTTACCAGAGCAAAATCCATACGAATATGGATATTCTTCAGTTAGAAACCGTTCGATTTCCGAATCAGAATCCTCGCTTAACACAATTGGGTTTTGGTCTGCACGAGGCTTAGGTTTATTTCGGGCACATCGTGAAACCCAACGTGCGGCCCTTTTACCCTTATAATTGATATCAATATTACCTTTATACTTTTTCTTTCCAGATTTTTTAACAGACTTAACACCACCTTTGGGATACGAATCTGGTAGAGTGTCGAGTTGGGTAGTGTCCGGATAGGTTGAGGGTTCCACACAGGGCGAGAACGAAAGAGGATGGATGGTAGGCTCGACGAGGGTTTCTGTGACGAAAGACTTGTCAACCTGTCCTATTTCACTGCTAGCAAAACCATCTCTTAACAGGAAGGCATCCCAACAATCACCGTTTAACTTCAACTGATGAACAATAATAATCTTGATCAAACAATGGTGGAACAGGATGGAATTAGATTTCTTCCTTTTAAAACGCTTTTCCATTTTGTATAAACTTCGAAGGACAAAATAGGGCATGTTTAGGGGAAAATCGATAAAACTCATGAGCAATCAAAAGTGATATAAGAAAACCAAACCATATCTACCCTCACAGGTAACGAACTATTTGACAATAGCTAACAGATCATTCCAGCTAGGTTTTAGAGCTGTAACGGGCATACATCTGTCGCAGCTGGTAATATTCCTTGAGGTGAACAACAATGACCAGGGAACCTCTTCAACCTTTGAGTTTTTAAACCACTTTTGTCCCACGGCTGGCAGACCAGTGGCTTGGCTAATAAAATCTTCGTTTAACTCAAGCTGGACATCTCCTATTTTAGCTCTGCAACCATCGAACATTAGTGCGAATTGTTGAGCGACTGTTAAATTAAAACCATCGAAGTTTTCAACAAAGACCCATCAGCCATTCATCTCTAAGTATTCTCGGGCATTATCAAACGATAACAATGTCTGGACACCATTGGGCTCAATTCCCACTATAGGGTCCATGGATAACAGCACAGAATCGACAAGGGATTCGACGATAGGGTTTGACAGAACAAGCACAGAGCCATTTCCCTGAGCTTCCCCAACACAATGCGAAAAGAGCTCAAAATGGTAGGCAGGAGCGTTAATGTTATGCGTGTGAGGAAAAATCGTATAGATCGAGGCCATGCAAACACATCATACCACGTTGTACTTGGAATGACACCTCAGTGTAATGGTACACATAAAAATCATAACAATTGAAAACCATCATATGCATATCCACGATTCGATCAAAAAATCAATATATCAAATAAACAATTGAATCAAAGATTTTATAAATCAAAAACCCTATTAACAATAGTCAAATGCTAAATGGGTGGTGGTTTAATACACATGTAACCAAGGTGTGTTCGAGAACAAGGGGTTATACCATGAAAAAAACCATGCTCATAACAAAATAAGACAAATAGATGATAAACCATATGAACATTAACCCTTTGATGAAACCAAACATGAATTCCAGCTGTGAGTTTTCATACTTGCAGTTATGAAAACAAAATCGAAAAGAAGGTACGTAGAAAGCGACGGATAATAGTGTCGTTTAATGAGAAAGGTTGCGACGAGTAATGAGAATTTAAAAACCCTGTGTAGGCTGCTTGTAAAAATAGAGATTAATATGGCTGCCAACAAAACCATAGGGAGTGAACACTCGCTTCTTGTCCTTGACCAGGGTGGAATTGTAGCCTTGGAGGATGGTATGGTAGCATATCTATCCTACTACAAGCCAGTTTAGGACATGAAATGGTAATATATGTGGTGCTCTGGTAGCCTCTAACACCCTTATGTAGGTGTCGCACTCATCCAAGTACCAGTGTTCTACTTTGGAAATCATTTTCTTGGTCGCAGCCGATAGTCTTGAGCATTCCTTCTTAAAGAGAATGGAATAAATACATGAGATGAATTCATCACAAATGAGGGAGTAAGACTTTTTGTACCTGTTATCCCATGGGATGTTGAAATAGATGTGGACCAGGAGCTCTATGACATGCCAACTCAGATTCATGACGGTGAAAATGTTTCCAGAGAACATGACATCAAACAAATATGAATCCATGTAGAAACCTGGTATATCTCCCTCCTTCGGCGTCTGATCCTATCGTATGCATATGCTCAGTTGATTAGAAATTATGGCTCCTGAGTTGAAACTGCTCTAAGAGATAGCCACTGTGTAAGCTAAGGGAATCCATGCCTCAGAAAATCCGGAGCAGTCCTTCCCTCCATATAATTGGCAGATGAGAGCCATCAAATAGATGTGTGGCTCCCTTAAATTTGTCATTGAGTACCATCCAATGCTCCGATTGGTGTATTTATTTTCCTCCCTCCACCATGAGGCCATTACCTGGTTGGTCTCGCGACACTCATAGAAATTTATGACAAAATCTACATTTAGTCGCTCCTCAGGGTCTCTAAGATTGTAATACTTCTGGACTTCCACCGGTAAAAACACTCTGACACAACCACCATTGTCCTCATTGATAAAACACTTATGTGTGTCTGTGTGGTCGATGAGCCACTTCAAGACTTCAATACAGGGAAAAACAAGAGTTCTACTCGCCACCATATGCAGGTATGACCGTTGGATGTTTGGGAGCACTTCGTCGCTAAGCACTCTAACATCTGGATCACTGTGTGGTATATATTTTGGGTATTCCTCCCGGCTGATCTTGTTAAAAAATTTCCCCAGTGCGGGAGCACCATCTTGGATTCTGTGCTTGCCTCTGTATCTCCAAAGTCTGGAAGCTGGATGAAATCCTTCTTAGTTGATTTTTTGATGACAGGCTTTGGTCTCGATGTGTATTCCAATTGTTTTGTGACCCCTAGGGAGGAGCCTTCACCTAACTTTGGTTCTTTCAGCTTCGACGCCCTCGGAAATCATCTAGTGGTTGGTTTTCTTGGAGGCATTGTTCCTAGAATCAAAATAAACCTTCAGAGACTGTGTAAAGAACAAAACTGGATAAGCATCATATAATTGTAGCCATGTAAAATTTACAGACTTGGATACGTACTTGTGAAGCTTGATAAAATATGGTTATTTTTATAGACACAAGATCTCTGCATCTTTCGAATTATTCGCCTCGCTTCTTTGGATGCTCTAAATTTCCTTGCATTCAGAATGATTATGTTTACAATGGCTCAAGCGAATTTAAACCATGGAAGAACTTACCATGTCACATCAGCCATTCAATTCATGTGATGAGTGAAATTTAAACAAATCTGTCATCGAATATCTGCAACTTAAATTCATCATGGGTTGACAGCGGAGGCACGAGGGTGATGTGGTCTATCGGTGATTTTAAACGGTCATTTTGATTGGTGCACAAGGTAGCAACTAATGTGGGATTTAGTATTAATTATCTCCTTAAATGCTCATAATATGATCGTATCTAACGCTAAAACATCCCATCGTGTCACTTTCTCAATGGGTGGATCGAGGATCGGGGATGCACTATGAACGTCTTCGTTGATGTCCCTCACAAAAGGTTTGATGCCAACCAATCTCATCATACAATTCTGTCATGGAAAAGATGACTCAGAGGTGTGACTTGGACCTAGGGAACCAAGAATGAATCAAGGTAAAACTAAGTTGTATGGTTCTCCAATCTGGAAAAGACACATGGTGTTGAAGACTGGTGACCTAATTTGCATGTATTAATCAGAGTCAGGAATTTTCTTGAGTTATTTGTCCTAAAACAACCTTAGCTTGTCGATGCTGAAAACATATCCAGGATCGGCGTTCGGCGATAAACCTACCGAGTGCTTTCTTCGGATTAGGCTCCTAAAAACGTCCCGACGCTGAAGACGTATCGGGGGTCAGCGATAAGGGATATCTTTTAGCATGGTCAGAATGTTTGTTGCAATCCCTTTAGGTTTTCCCCGATTCCTATAAGTGCGTTGAGTATCCTCTATCGACGATATCTTTATTTCTTTATTAACGTCTATTCCCCTCGGTTTTTACCGATGCTAAAGGGGAATTGGCTATCAGTGATATCCTTATTCAATATTTCGATGCAAACAAAAACTACCTTTTGCTAGTGCCGATGGGGATCGACGCTTGGTGACTGAGGTTTCTTGAGTGACTCTTTTCCTCCCTTTAATTCTTTCCGACATCGAATCTGGACGTATCGGGTGAAGTGTTTTTTGGTTGTTGATTTTTTATTCAGGTGTTAAGGCCTTTTAAGTCATGGGGTTTCATAAGTTCAAAAAAGCCTGAAAATCTAATGAAAGTCATGATAATAAGAAAAGACAAAACATTTCTCAAAATGAAGTCAAATCAAACAAGGCAAAGATCAAGTGGTACCCAAAAAAAAGTGAAAAATTGACATAGGCTTTTTAGGGTCTGTTGAGTGCTCAACAGGTCTCATGGAGGCTATTTAAAGGATATTTCCAAGATAAATATTTTTCATAGCATTACTATGAGAGGAAGATGAAATATTTCTTTGAACTCAAGTTGGGAAAAATGACAATGGATGAATATGAAAAGAGGTTCTTTGAATTGTTGAGGTATGTGGGATTAATAAAGGATGAGAAAGTCAAAATCCAAAGGTTGTTTAGTGGGTTACCCTCCTTCTACAGTGAAAATATTCACTTTGACAACCCTGGAACTTTGGAGGAATCCATAAGGCATGTAAATTTTCTTTATGAGAAGAGAAAAGGGAGGAAAATGTTCCAAAAACCTTGGAATGAAAAGATGAAAGGAAAAATGGGTCAAAGGTGGAAAGGTTTTAAGCCACCCTTTTTCAATAACAACTCCCAAGAAAATCAGTAAGGACAGTCGACCCAAAATGATCCCAAGATGGAATATTCATTTGGGAAAAGGCCAAGGAAACAACTTGTACAATGTTGGGGATGTGAGGGAAATCACTTATATAGGGATTCCCCTCACAAAGGTGAAAGAATGAGGATTGTCAAAAATATTCAATAGGTTGTAATAGTGGAGGACATGAGAGGAAACATGCCAATTATTTATATAGCCTTGGACAACAATCAAGAATAATATCAACCCCCCATGATCAAAGTAGAAGGTAAGATTGATAATCATCCCATAGCAATTTTAATTGATTCTAGAGCTAGTCATAGTTACATAAAGTCTAAGATTGTTGAAATATTTCACTTTCAAATAACTAAGCATGAGAAATATTGGTTAATTCAATTAGCCATAGGGAGCTAATAGGAAAATCATTGAGTTGGTTAAATATTTTCCAATAGACATGAATGGACTCAACAAAAGGGTAGATGTGAACATCATACCATTGGGTTCATATGGTTGTCTAATTAGCACAGATTGGTTGGAAAAACGCCAAGTTGTGCTAGATTGTTACAAAAAGAAATCACTTGTATTGAAAAGGTGGGGAAGCAAGGAAAATTTCAAGGCATTCCAAGAGTTGTAGTTGTTAGATAAATTTTGGTCATGTGGATGAAAAAGAATTTTAGGAAGGGGTGCCAGATTTTTGCATCCCATATGGAAGAGGCAACCAAAGATTAAATGACAAGTATTGAAGACCATCCAATCTTGAAATATTTTGAGGATTTTTTGGGGAAAACATTAGGACTTCCAACAAAGTGAGACATTGATTTATCTATTGATTTGGTGTCAGGGGATTCCCCAATGTACAAGACACCTTACAGAATGGGCACACTAGAATTGAAGGAGTTGTTGATGAAACTTGAAGAAATTTTGAAGAAGGGATATATACACCCAAGTGTGTCACCTTAGGGTGCCCCAATGTTTTGTGTGAATAATAAAGATGGAACCTTAAGGCTCTGTATTGATTTCAGATAGCTTAATAAGGTCACCATAAAGAACAAATATCATTTTCCAAGGATTGATGATTTATTTGATTAGCTGAAGGGTGCAAGGATCTTTTCTAACATTGAATTGAGATTAAGTTATCACTGGTAAGGATAAAAGAAGAATATAGCATAAAGACAACATGCATAACAATATATGGGCATTATGAATTTACAGTAGTGCCATTTGGGATATCAAATTCCCCAGTTGTTTTCATGTTCTTAATGAATGGAATGTTCAGGGAGTACCTGGACAAGTGTGTGATTGTGTTACTAGATGATATACTCATCTACTCAAAGACATAAGAGGAACATGATCATCATTTAAGAATGGTGCTGCAAATTTTAAGAGAGCATAACTTGTATGCCAAACTAAGTAAGTGCATATTTTATCAAAATAAGATTCACTGCTTGGGGCATATTATTTCAGTGGATGGGATAGAATTTGATCCTAAGAAGATAAATTCCATTAGAGGATGTCCAATTCCAAGAAATTTGATAGAGGCCAAATCATTCATGGGTATCTCTATTTATTAATTAAGATTCATTAAAGGTTTTTCAAATATCACAATCCCAATCGCTTCCTTACAAAAGAAGGGATTAAAATTTGAATGGACTCCCAAGTGTGTAGAGAGATTTCAATAGCTGAAAGACATTTTGACAAGTGCACCAATCTTAAATATTGCATATCTGGATGAAGATGTTGTTTTGTGCATAGATGCATGCAAAGAAGGGCTCAGTGGAGTCCTCACTCAAAAAGATCATGTAGTATGCTATGAGTCCCAAAAATTAAAAGATCATGAGAGGAATTGTGCTACTCGTGACTTGGAATTAGAATTCATTGCCCATGCATTAAAAATGTGGAGACATTACCTCATGGGAAGAATATTTGAGCTAAGGACATACCACTTTGGTCTAAAACATTTGTTGGCCAGCCAACATTAAATTACAAAAACACTAGATGACTTGAATTTTTGAGTGAACATGACTTTCAAATTAAACATATCAAAGGAAAAGAAAATCAAGTGGCTAATGCACTTAGTAGAAGATAACATGAAAATAATATTTCATCCATCATCATGTACAACACAGATTTAAAAGATGTCATAATTTTAGAAGTTACAAATTCAGATCAACAATATTTAAAAATAAAAGAAACAATATAGCAAGGCAATTTACAGTAGAAATTTAATTATTATGAGAAAAAAAGAGGATGGAATACTCATGTATAGAGCAAAAATATATGTGAAAACTTTCGGCGCGCTGAAAAATACAGTGTTGAGAGAAATGCACAATGTACCATATGTTGGGAACCCAGCATATCAGAAATCCATTGCAGATGTAAGAAGCCAATAATTTTGGTCAGGAATGAAGAAAGAAGTGGCTAATTACATAGCCATATGCCTGGAGTGTCAAAAGGTGAAGACCAAACATAGACATACAACGGGGTTGTTACAGCCAATTCCCATTATTAAGTGTGTTATCACCAATATATATTTTGTGAGAAATCAAGATTTCTAGACTTAGCAAGATGCCAGATCGGTTTGGAGGATTAACAAATTAGAGGATGAGGCTAAATATGGAAAGAGGAATCTCAATTTGGTGGGGCACTAAAGTGATGGGGCCCGATACATTACAGATCGTGAACTCCCTAAATTGACGGTCAAGGATCATTTCGGGGGGAGAAGTTGCACAAGGGATAAGTTCTGAAAGCGGGCTGAAAAATAAACTATGGTTTTCAGCCAGGACCATGTGGCGCCACTAGGTTCATTTAAAGGTGAGACGCGGGTTTCCCCAAACCACTTCCCCGCACCCCCAAAATTGGAAAAGTATATAAAGGGAATTTGTTTTTTATTTTATTATTTTTTGAAATATCGGACAGTTTGAAAGTTGGCGCGACCACCCCCATTCAACTACAGTTCGACAATACACCAAACTCACACCATTTCTTCTCATTTACAAGTATTTCTCATCACCTCCATTGACCCTATCGTAAATTTAGTAACATAGAAAGACCCTCTATCAAATGAAGAATCCCTAATTGACTAAGATTCAGACGTTTTCGACACTGAAATCACCATTTCACCCATCTCTATGTCCAGAAGAAATCTGTCTGATAATGTTGGAAATCATATACCATTCCTTGAAGCAGTCTAGGCCACCATAGTCCCTTATTCCATGGAACTCTCTTTCCCTTTTCCCGAATTCATAGGTTGGTGCGTAGAGCAGTATTCACAAGAAGAGAAAGTCGCCATAAATAAACAAGGTTCTCAAGTCATGTGTAGGGTATAGAGTCTATCAATTTTTTATTCCCCCGGCATTCCAGAGTCTTTCTCTATAGTGTCTAAACCTTTCGATGAAGAAAATCTAATTAGGGTCTACAGAGAGTGTCCATCAGAATTCAGAGATTTCTTTTTACAGACAATTGTCAAACTAGAACATTTTTTAGAGAGACTGTCTTTGCCAATGAATGTGAGTATAATGGTCATTAGGGTCTACTGGTTATGTTCCATGTTGAGTCGGATTTTATGTCTAGACAATGACAAACATGTGGTCGAAGTCATGTTGGGTTTCCTATGAACATTTTTTTAGTTATATTATGGTCTATCAATCCACGTTAGTTTTGATAAATTCATAGCTGATAATATTCATAATCAGCTAGTGAACTTTTGTTCTCTAAGGCATTTCAGATATTACACCTATTTGTTGAATATTTTCTTGGAGATAAATAAGAGAGAATTCCCTGAAGCAACATTTATATCAAATGAGTGTAAAAGGATCACATTGCTCATATTCATCAACAAACTCATGTTTAGGGCTTACAATTTTATTTTCAACACTAGCCTACCCAGAGTTATGGATGACATGAGGAGATATGTGCAGCCAAATCTAGAAAACAGAGTGGGGGAATGGGTACTATTCATGAATTCAACAGTCATATGAGTTTATGGTTTTCATGAATCCCCTTACATATTTCCTATTTTTCTAACCCCAAGAGTCTTTTCTCTTGAATTCATTAGGGAAAGAATCATATCTGAGATAGATCATTTCCTAAAATTTCACAAAGACTCCAACCTCAAATTCCCTTTTATCATTGGACCCTTCATTGTCAAAACTAGATCATGCATATCTCAGATTCAAGAAAATCTCAAAGAGTTTGGTTTTGCACAGCTACAAGGAAGAAGATACGATCCACATCAAATCATATCCAATATAAGACTGATGAAAAAACATGCCCCTTATGAGCATGAACATGTTGAGGGTTTTGATAAGTTGGAAAATCTAGAAGTCTGTATTGATATGGAAACAATCTTGCAACCAGCTCAAACACAACAAGTGGAGGCAACCCTACAACAGAGCCAAACACAACAAGATCCTCATAAACTGATATTCAAAGTCCCCAAGGTTAGTGTTTAGAGAAAGAGAAGCAGTTCAGAGGCCATGGGCACCAGTGATCAGCAAACTATCCCTAAGAATTTGAAGATTACACAGTCCCCATAGATAGTGGATTTAGAGGAAGAAGAGCCTAAAGAACAAGTGAATATGGATATGGTGGAGAGTGGTAATAGCACTATAGAGGTTGAAAAGGGAACAAAACTCCAAAGTGAAAGAAACTCAAGAACCTTCAACAACAACAAATCACATCTTTGATAAAACCTCTGAGGCATCTTATCATTCCAAAGAAGACTTGGAAAAATAGTATGTTGAGAAAATAAACGTGGCTATGAGTGAGATTAGGGAGTTATTCCCTAAAGTGGAAAATATATCTCAGCATAAATCTTCCCTATTCACAGTGAGGGACATTGAAAAGAGGACTTTTAACATTGCAGTTGCATATGAAGACAAAGTGTCTGAGATCAAGATAAGATATGACAACATCAGTGCTCCAAACAAACGCAAATTCCATAGGAACACCAGTGACATGTTGTATTCTGACTATCTGAGTTTGAGCTTGAAGAATTCAAAGTTGCCATCTTATGCAATAAAAATTGGAAGGGCAGTTGAGGCAAGAAAAGGAATCCAGCAGAGCTTGGAAGACACGGGTCAAGAGGTTAGAATCTGAAGGCCCCCAAGGGATGAAATCCTCATTGGATGAGAAGGACAAGTTGATTCAAATCTTAAAGAAGAAACTGAAAAGTTCTGCCATAGAGCATCCACAAATAGCAGAACTGGTTGCTCTAGAACAGGAGAAAGAAGCATTTCGACAAGAGGCATTGCACTACAAATCTAAGGTGTTGCATTTAGAGAAAGAAACGGTGAACTGGTCACAAGGACAAACAGAATTGTTGGAAAAAGTTGTAGTTGTACCTCCTACTGAAGAAGTTGGGCCAAGCACTGAAGGAATTGCCTAGTATATGTCACAAGTTAGCCTGAAGGTAGGAGAAATCAAGGGGTTAAAAGGGGACATAGAGAAGTTGAAGCAGGAAATGCAAGCAAAGGATGAAAGGATAGCTAAATTTCAAAAGGAGAATCAAGACTTGCAGGAAAATATGGACAAATTGAAAACAAGATTAACAGGAAGAGGACCATTGCAGGGAGCCAAGCATATCATCTGGGATTCAATAAATGTTGAAGTTGCCAAGGTCAGACTATATTTAAACTTCATCAATGATAAAGACAACATGGCCCTCACAACTAGAAGCAGGTGCGCTATTGTAAATGAGCCTTTAGCAAAGAAACCATTAGAGTGGGACCAAAATTATATAAACCTGCTAAACTCCATCCCTACTGTAGAAATTCAAACTATTGGAGTCAAATATAGAACTGCATTGATCATCTGGGCCAGGAGGGTTATTTCTAAACATAACTTGATGAAATCAGTCCAAACCAAGGCAACACAGATGGAGCAAAGTGTGCAAGAATTCAAGGATCTGTTCGAAGAATTATTTGTCAAATGTCTCCCACCATTTTTGGATGGAAAAGGAAAGTTATATGATTAGGAATAATACAACGATCACCTCACTCGGTGCAGAATGGATCACTCCAAGTTTGAAAACCTGAAGGAAAACTTGAAAGGAACAACCCTAGTTGAGCATTTGATTACAGATTTTGAGATTTTGAATCATTTCAAAACAGTGAAAATTGGACTACCAGTCATGACATATGCCTCTTGCATTGACATGGAGATATTCATCAAGGAAATGATGGATTATGATACCCCTTCTGACTTGCAATGGAATGAGATAGTACGGCTAGGTAAGACAAAGTGCATTTTTCCAGAGACTAGTAGATGATGTATAGGTGTCATTGAAAATGGAAGATGAAGAAGAAGACCATAATAGAACAAGTGGAAAAGGAAGGAGCTGAAGCGTCAAAGGAAACTGGATCATAAAACATTTTTCTTGTAAACCATTGTAATCAGTTCAAATACCGAAACTGCAATTTGTAATTAATGTAATCAGTTTAGAAGATGAAATGTTTCATTTCAGTTATTGTAATCGATTTCAAACTGAAGGAACTCGAATTGTATAAGTATTAGAGGTTCTGAATGTATTAATGTTTCTAGAAGTGAAAGGGCACAATTTTAGTTGTTTGGAACTTTGAATTGTAATTTTCTGAAGCTGAATTGAATACACATGCAAAAGTCTTGAATTTTCCATGAAAATATTCTAATGGTGGTGATCCGAGTTTTGTCTCCTCTGTTTGTATGTATTTCATGTATTTCTAATTTCATTTTCACTTTCTTCTATTTAAATTGGATATTCAAAGGCCCAGAATTCATCTTGTGATGCTCTCAGCTGAAGAAATTTAAATTGTGTTAAGTTCTTCCTAACTAATTCAAAATTCATTCATTTAATGCTCTAATGCAGTTATATGTTTTCTTTTCTTCGTACACTCTGCAAATTTACAAATTATAACTCAGATTTATCGCCTCATTTAGCCTTTATCTTCTGGAGAGCTCTATTGGCCAATTAGTTTTCTATTCATTTTCAAAAGTTTGACTCCATAGCCCTA